>CAKOAT010264042.1:56830-82576 GCA_932364175.1 Eruca vesicaria subsp. sativa | reverse complement strand
TTTCGAGGAAACACACGATGTTATAGAGGGAGAAGTAGCTTACGAGACAGATAGTGACGCTGGCGTTGAGATTCACCCCATTGACGAGGAAGAAGAAGGAAGCCTCGGGGTGCTAAAACATGACGGTGGAGTTATAGGAGAAGTCAACACCCTCGTTGACCCAAATACCGGTTTACCCGTTGTTGAGATTAATACACAGTTCTCTTCTACCAAGAAGCTAGACAGACAAGTCTGTCTACGTTCCGACAGCTTAGAGAAGAGAAGGAACGACGAGGATGATGTCTCTAAACCCGGTATGAAGACACTAAACCGGATGTTAAGTGGGAAAGAAAGGATCGGTTTAAGCTGGCCGGAGCCTCCTTTGAACATGTTGGGACCTACTTGTGTTCTCGATAGACAACCATCGTTAAAGACAGTGAAGTCGTTAAGAACAGCAAAGTCTTTCAAGGCTTATAGTTCGTTTAAGTCTGTAGCTGGACACGCCAACGGGATTCCCCCAGAGGTATTGGCGTTAGCTGAGATGGATTTGAAGTTGTTGATGGAGAGGAAACGAAGACCGGCTTATGTGAGGCTAGTGAGTAAACAAATGGTTGGGATTCTTTTGACCATTTGGGTTAAACGAAGTTTGAGAAAACACATTCAGAACGTTAGAGTCTCTACCGTTGGAGTTGGTATCATGGGTTATATTGGTAACAAGGTATATAAAAAAGATTATAAATTATGTTACTATATGTTCAAAATGGGGATTTAAAGTGATTTGTGGTTTGCAGGGAGCTGTGTCTGTGAGTATGTCGATAAACCAAACGTTCTTCTGTTTCATATGCACACATCTGACGGCTGGAGAACGAGAGGTTGATCAGATCAAGAGGAACGCTGATGTTCACGAGATACATAAGAGAACAGTCTTTCACTCTGTTTCAGCTCTTGGACTTCCCAAGCTTATCTATGATCACGAGTCAGTCTTTTTTTTCCTCTCTTGCTATCTTTTTACTAAAGAAAGTTAATTTATTTCTAGAAGTTAACTCTGTTTTTAACCTCTATGCAGAAGAATAATCTGGTTAGGCGATCTTAACTATAGGCTTAATCTATCTTATGAGAAAGCCAGAGACTTAATCTCCAAGAAAGAATGGTCCAACTTACTTGAATATGATCAGGTAAATACTTCATCTGTTTCATATTAGTTGGTGTTTTAGGTTTTTGCATAGTTATTAAGAAATTGTTAATTTTTATTCATTTTACATTAAAAATAAACATAAATCTAACCAATAAAAAATCATTCAATAAAATACAATTGATCAAAAACACCATACAGCATTAAAGGTTTGTATAGAAATTTGAAAACATCATTTAAATTGAAACAAATAAACTTTAAAACACCTATTAAAATGAAACAGGGAATAATTTTTTTTGTTGATATTAGGATTTAGATCTCATATGTGATTAAGCTCCACTACTCAACTTTACTTTTTTTTTGTTTCTTAACGAGTGAATATTTATATGGCAGCTGGTAAAAGAATACAAGAAAGGACGAGCATTTGACGGATGGTCAGAAGGAACTCTACATTTTCCACCAACCTATAAGTACCAAGCACATTCCGATGAGTACACTTGTGGAGATGGAAAGGGGTCGCGGAGAACACCAGCTTGGTGTGACAGAGTATTATCATACGGCAATGGAATGAAGCTGGTTCATTACCGGCGGACCGAACAAAAATTCTCAGATCATCGTCCGGTCACAGCGATATACATGGCTGAAGTCGAGGTGTTTTCCGCAAGGAAGCTTCAAAAAGCGTTGACATTTACGGATGCTGAGATTGAAGACGAGAGACTTGTGGCCGTAATCGTTTAGAAACAAAGAAGGGATTATTTTATATTTTTGGTTTGCTTGTTGTTTGTTTCTTTGCATATGAAGTACTGGCGAAAGAGACAATCTCTTTCAACGGATATGTATTACTCTCTCATGTCGTTACTGATGCATCACACAGAAAAACGTTCCTCTTCATAGAGTTGTATATTTTACTCTTTAGTGAGATTACCATAAAAACTCACGTAGTGCAAAACTGCAAAACACACTACAGTTAGAAAAATCTAACAACCACAGAAAAAAACATATTTACAGCAATGTGAGGATATAAAAAATATATAGTTTAAACCAAGGTCTGATATATAAGATTGTAATTTATGAATAGACAGAAGTAGAATATAAGACCTTAACGCCAAATGAGTGTGAGAGAGGATCAACTTTAAAGACAACACCGGACCACTCAATCTTCCCCCAAATCTCGCCTCTCTCATGTCTCTCGAAGGAAATCTCAGCAGACCTAAGCTCCAAACCCTCAGGATACTCAAGCTGCGTGTTCCAAAAGATGACAATGTTCCCAGCAGAGTTGCAACATAGTTTGCAAATATCATATTTGACCTTGGTCGCGGATAGTTTACAGATTTCATAATCTTTTTCACTATACTCCAAGACATGTCTAATGCCACACAAATACTGTTGCAGCTCTTCCAAGCCATTCACTTCTTTCCAATCCAACTCATCTGGCTCACACCACAATATTCTCCCCCGAGTTCCACGACAAAATAACAATTCCCCAACCGCACACCAATCACTTCTGTTCCCGGGCTTAGTATCTCTTTGTCCGCTTGTCCAGGATGTACTTTCACTTGGCAAGAAGTAAAAGCTTTGATTCTCCTCATCAACAGCGTAAACCTTCTTCCCTTGTATCACCACACTTTGGTCGATACTGTGTGACATCTTTGGTGTAACAAAGGTACGCCAAGTTTGAGTCTTCGGATCAAAAACTTCCGCCCATTTGGTGGAATCAGCGTCATCCCCGCACCCTCCAAACACGTATATCTTCCCGTCTACATAACTTGCCGATGCGGAAGCACGAGGCATGTTCATCGATGGGACTCGACTCCATGTATGAGAGAAACAATCGAGAAACCAAACATCCGAAGTTGGACAACGGTTTATGATTCCACCTATTACATAAATCCCCGAATCCACCACCACGAAAGAGGATGATTTTGGAGACTGGTAAGGGTTCGATGGGATCGGCCTCAACCGTCTATCTTTTGTAAAGACGAACCAACTTGGGTTTGGGTGAGGAATGATGTGTAAGCATATATAGTGAGATGCCTCGGTGCAACCTATTAGTGACCGTGCGCGGCCTAGCTCAGGAGAAGCTACAAGAGAGCGATGTCTCTTGGAGACTAGAGACACGGCTACATAGTCCAATTTCGTGAGGCGAGCCACGCAGCTTAGAGCTACAGCGTTTGGCAACGACGACCATGATGGAGAAGCCTCCTCATTAGTCTTCTTACTCTTTTTCTTGGGCTGTGGTGACACTTCGGAAGAGTAATTTGTGATCATCGACTGGTCTCGTAGTCTCAAGTTCTCAACATATCAGGTCTATCTGATTCATTGATTATGGACTGATCAGACTGCATAAATTATGAGAGGTGGATTCGGACAGGAACTATATTATATAGTTGTACTTGTATGGTTATTTTTCTTCCAAAACGAATTAGGATTATGAAAAAAAAAACCTACTTTCCTTTTTTTTTTTTACTTCTTCACTTTGGCGGCCGTAAATTTGAAATATCTTGGGAAAACTGGATTTTGGAATAATGATAAGTTAAATGTTGTCCAAACAACAAAATTGTGTTCGTTTTTTTTTTTTTGTGAATCCAAAATTTTGTTCGTTTAATTAGAAGCTTTAAAGTGAGAACCTAAAAATTATCCTTATTGCTGAGAACCATTAAATAATTAAGGTTATTATGGCTGTTTTCCTTCTTCGTATCCAAAATTAGATTAAGACTTGTGTATCTGAAAATAAAATATTTAAATGTGAAATATATGCCGAATATTATGATTTCTATTTATATTATATTTTAGATTAATATTCATATCAAAATATCTAAATTTATGTTTTCAAAGTGTAATTAAAAGTGCAGTAAAAATTTTAAGTTGTAAAAGGTGATTTACAAAGAGGAATAAGGCCAGCTACTACTTTTTGTTTCCGCTTAGTCCATTTTATTTCTGTTTAGGGGAAGATGAAAATAACAGTAACCGAGCCAAAAATTTGTGCACCAGCCGGGAATCGAACCCGGGTCTGTACCGTGGCAGGGTACTATTCTACCACTAGACCACTGGTGCTTCTTGTTTTATTTGTATGTTATTTATTTTGAAACAAAAGCCAAATGTCCATTGCTTTGAAAGTTTACACACCTCTATAGTTTACACACCTCTATATAAAATGGAAGAAAACAGAGCAATTGGTAAAAGTAACAATAGCATAATAGTCACCTAAAAGTCTCCTTTACTTTTATCTAATTGTATAAACTTTTAGAGATACAAATTTGCTTCAATCTGAATCTTCTTCATCCTTTAAGGTCAATCTAGGAGTAGTTGCTTTCTGAGCCAGTACTGTTCAAATCTCTGCCTTGCATATTCCTTGTAATCAAACTCAATCTTGTTCACATGCCCCTGTTTTGCATCAAAACCACAATTACTACCAAGTTCCAATATAAAGAGCTAAAAATATCTCAATGTAGAGAAAGAAAGAGAGAGAGAGAGAGAGCAAACCGAGATGATTCCCCATAAGCCCCAAAAGATATGATTTGCCAAAGTGTATCTCTCTGCATCAGTCATTAGTCTCTCCACTTCTTCCTCGCTTGTTGCATCTGAGATTAACACAAAAGGAGGGATATGTTTTTGGTTACGAGATGAGTTTTTTCTAGTGTGTGAAAAAGTTACTATTGATTCAAGAAGGGAAACAAACCTGTAGAGCCAAGGTATGTGCTAATGAACCTCCTCCGTTCTTCTTCTCCTGTTTGTTCATCATTACACACACACACACAATCAGACACTAAGTAACCTAAGCAACCTACTAAGTAGATGATTCTAATCACTAATAAGAACCTGGATATAGAGTGTAGTCCAGAACATGAGGAGTGTCTGAATGATAATTAGCAGCCATTTCACAGAAGTGGTTCGCAATGTCATAAGCAATTGGGTTGAAACTCGAATACTCATAGTCCTGCACCAAATAAAAAACTTATAAAAACAGAGCACTTTCTTGATGAAAAGAGAAAGGTTATTATATTCATAAAAAAAAAAGCTTACTATGATGGTAATAGCGTTGGTTTCCTCATCAATCATGACGTTACCATACTGAAGATCATTGTGACAGAAACCAATCGCTTGATCATCCCTAGTCAACCTCTCTTCCAACAAGTTGATCTCATCTTCCATCTCTTCCAAACGAAACTCATCAATCTCTTTTGGTGAACACAACTTCTTAGCTTCCTTAACCCAAGTCCTGAGCCTTTCCCACAAGAGTACGTTCTTTGGACCAGGCATATCAAGCTTGTGAAACTCTCTTAGCTTCGCAGCGATGAAGTCAGATGTTTCCGTTATACGAAGATCACCTGCAGAAAGAGTCTGGTGAACGAACCCAAACCAACAGATTCATCATCTCATATACACACAAATCTCTCCCTCTCTAGATTTCTTGTAACCCAAACAATATTATTATAAAACCCTAAAAAAATCTCCTAACAAAATCAGAAACCTAATTTTTGTTGTGTGTGTTTCAAGAAAACTTACCCTTGCGTGGATGAACTCTTCGAGACGCCCATCGGAGAAACGGCCAAGCAGCTTAGGACCATAACCATGATGAGACATACACTCAAAGGTTTTGATCTCGTCGTCTCTGTTAAAGAAAAGGTCAACGCCGTCTCCATAGATCCGAACAAGAACTTTGCGGTGAAGAGCGTCTTGGCCGTTTAAGGTAGGCCAGTTAATCTGGTAAACCTCGTTAGTCATGGCTCCTTTCAACGGAACAACCTCAAGTCTCTCGAGATCGTCGACTACGTCTCCCCAGGACGAACCTAGCGTCTGCAAGACGCGTTTGAGATCCTCTGGTGAAGAACAGCTCGGAATCAAACTATTCATCTTCTTGATCGCCATAGGGAAAATGAAATGTAGATAAAAAAAGATAAAAAGTTGTGAGGGTATGAGATTCTTTAGAGAGAAAAGATTATCCACAAGAATCTTTTTATTATGGAAAGAAATATTATTGGGGATTGGAATTTGAAACTCAGACGAAATTACGTTTCTGGGTGATTTAGTTATATAGAAAAAAAAGTTGAAAATATAAAAATAAAAAACCCAGAAGAACGCGTAATTTCGGCGTTCTTTGTTTCTCCCGTGTTTGTGTATGATACGAGTTGTGTGTTTTTTGGGTTTTTAAAACGGTTATTGTGACCGACGGTTTTGTCGGAACCAATGAGGATTACGCACGTGGAAATTATGGGAGATAATTCAACGGCGTAAAGAGGCGGTTGATTACAAAGTCAACGAATGGGAAAATAATAATACTAGCTTTTGACAGGTCAACCGTTCTCTCTCCTTTCCAGAAATTATTGGAGATCTACAAAATCCAGTATGAAAGACTACAGAAATTATTGGAGATCAACCAAAGAACACTAATACCTCTAATTCAAAATCAAGAAACTAATTGATTTATACTACCAGTGTGTTAGTAACAAAGATATGTGACTCATTAATTGTGGTTAGAATTGAAATATGAAATCATGATAAAGATTTTGTGTTTGAAACAAATTGTGTTTGTTAAATTGTGTTTGTTTGACCAAAAAAAAAAAAAAAACCAAATTGTGTGTGTTTTTTTAAAAGTATTGCATAGTGTGTTATATAGGGGTGGGCACTTTATCCGATACCCGAACTCGTACCCGAACCCGACCCGAAGTATCCGAACCGAAATCCGAACCGAAGTACCAAAATATCCGAACGGGTATTGAGTTAGGAGAGTTTGGATATCCGAACCCGAACGGGTAATACCCGAACCCGAACGGGTATCCGAAGATAACCGAACATATGTATATATACCTATTTATTCCTAGTTTATTTTGTCTCATTTTATTAAAACTATTTATATTAATGTTGTATATAGTTTAATATCAGATAATATACATATAATAGTAAAAAAAAATGATTTGTTACTCATTTAAAATGCATGTTAAGCTTCTTATTTCATACTTTAAACAAAATTTGCATCCAAAATTCGAAAATAATAACCAAAATAATGATTTTTATTTTCAATAATTTATTTTCAAACTTATTAATCGTCTAACTTTTTAAACATTTAAAAAACAGTTAAGTTAATAGTTAAATTTTAAATACATGAAACTTAATTAATTAAGAATTGAAAATTTTTCTTTCAAAATCTAAATATCCGAACCCGACCCGAAATAATCGAACCCGAATTAAAAATATCCGAACCCGACCCGATATGTAAAAATACCCGAACGGGTTCTAAACCCAATACCGAAATACCCGAAAACCCGAAATACCCGACCCGAACCCGAACGGGTACCCGAACGCCCACCCCTAGTGTTATATAATTCGGTGTACCATCAAACTATATTAATAAGTACCATCAGACGTATATGGTGATTCAACTTAAAAAGGAAAGCTTTTTTACTAATAAAAACAGAATAATACTTTCTAAATAAAGTACACTATCAGAAAGATATAAAAAAGAATCCATGTTCATGAAAGTATTCAGAAAATCTAATTGAAAGCTACGTGTAACCACAACAAGCATGGATTTGTGCTTCAAAAGGTTATCACTTTAATTCATGCTTGACTTTGACATTCCATATGTGAACGCATTGTTTATCTTCCATTAAAAAAACAATTAAACACTTATCAAACCTTGAATTTTCTTCGGCGTACAGGTGAAAAATGCCTCCCTTATGACACAATAATAATACTGCGACAATGTTAGGCCCAGTGACGTAGCAGTAGAAGATATTTAATAACACAACACGAACGAGACAGGGACAGGACACCAAACACTTTGACCTCAGATATAATTGCTACTAAAAGATGAGATCGAACACCAGACCACCTAAGTAACACTACACGAGGAATGGGCTAAAGGGGCTCGGATTTTGGTTTTTATTTGCGTAAAGAGTTGTGTAATTATACCAATAAATCATACTGTTAGTGATCTTCTAGAGGATTGTATTTGCTTATATAGATTAGATCTCACTTTCTTTGCAACAAAAAAACTTGAAGCTAGTAAGTTCTATACTTTGGCCCTTGCATTCATTATTCTGAATGTAAGGAAATAACATTAATTATACCTTCATATTACTGTCCAGGACCAAGCAAGCGGTGATAGCCAGCGTAAACATGATGTGCTTTAACCTGGAGAGTTTACGGATTACGATGAAAACTAAGAAAATTTAGAAAGAAAGGTTAACATGTATATACTGTATAGTCTATCATTTTGAGCACAACTAGTCCAGGGAGTGATTTTCCTGGTCTGTGAAAAGATTCTCCCATGAAATTCTATCTAAGGTAACGAGATGAGTATTGGGGAAAAGATCACACAATGAAAATATAAATAGGACATGAGTAATAAATAAACGATTTAGATTAATTGTCAATTGGTTTTAATTTAGAAGTTCAAAAAATTATCAATGGATATGTACTTAGTGGAAGAAAAAATGTAACTAACCTCTGGAGTCTATTATAAACCGTACAACAAGACCAACGTGTTGGGTTCTTTACACAAATATTATAAGGGCGGTACCTTCACCAAGTTTTCTTTCTATTGTACTCCCAAGTTTCACGATTCACGATTTGTTCGTATGTCTTACTCAGCTTCCGTACATTGTTGTGGGCAATTTGGACTTGACATGAGGTTCACTAGCTGCCCATTACAATGTATGGAAAAAGAAAGTTGGGCTTGACATGGGCCACCATATTTTAATTGGCTCTATTTAGTTAGACTCTACCACGTTTAAAATTCAAGGCTTTTTTACTTTACCTTCTTGGGAATACAAGAGTCTTGGATTTGCATGCATCATATTTCTTCTACAGTGTCTTTTGTACGACCTTGAAAATCGTGATTGAAAATTACGAGACATAAATAGATATAATGTTAAAATGAAATGGAAAAAATGTTTAAGAAATCATTAAGAAAATAGACAAATTCATGGAATCAGAATTTGATATATTTCCTTAACTCAAAGTCTCGCTTATAATGCCAAACGGTTTTTTTGCGATTTTTTGTTAGAACCACCTTCTATTGCTTTGAAGCTTGAAAAATAATAAAGAGACTATGTGCTGATTTATATGGGAAGGATACAGAATATTCTGGAAATATTCCTAGAATATCCTAAAAATATTATGGAAATATTTCTTATTCCAAAAATATTTCTGGAATTATTCTTGGAACTATTCTAGAATTGTTCATATTTATCACGTAAAAATCAGAAATATTATCATAATTATCTGGAAGTTTTTCCACAATTATTTTGACACAATCTAAAATATTTACATTTATCGAAATTAATTAGACACAATCCCTTAAGATTTATTTAGAAAATTATGTAAGGATCTTGGTATTAATTTATTTCAAATAATATTTTGAAACTCAAATCCAACTCAAACCGAAACCCGGCGGCACACGCTTTTGGTTTGTATTAGGCATGTTCAATCTGGTGTTCGGTCCGGTTTCGGTTTGGTTTTTTTTCGGTTTTTGGTTATTCGGTTTATAAAAATTAGCTACCATATTGGAACCATATTTAATTTGGTTTGGTTCGGTATTTATACTACCGGTTTTCGGTTTATTCGGTTTTATACCAAATAACATTATTATTTGATTTGGTTTCATAATATATGAATTAAAAAAAAAACATATTGTCAAAACTATCATTTATTAAAATAATTCTAGGTGTTCATAAATATAAAAAAATGAAATTAACAACAACCAAAACGACCAACGATTCAGTTTTGTAAGTATTTCTTATTTTCTCTTTGTTCTTCAAAATAAATTACATGTTACTATTTAATTTCACAATTTCTTAAAACATGCAAAATCAAATTTAGATAATAATTGAAGAAAATAAAATAAAATTATTAAGATATATCTTCACAAGGAATAAAAAGTAAAAAAAAAAGACTATTACAAGAAAATAAATGGTTATATAATGTATATATTTATATATTATTTCTTTGATCGGTTTTGTTCGGTTTATTCGGTTTAATCGGTTATAAACCTAACCATATCCAAATCCTACGGTTTTTATAAAGTCATATCCATTCGATTTATATGGTATATACCAAATCCAAACCACATTGTCTATTTCGGTTCGGTTCGGTACAGTTCAATATTACCATATTGAACAGCCCTAGTTTGTATAATGGTTATATCACCTTTTCTCCATAGTATTTCCACAAACTATTGAAATTTGATAAAGAAATGTCATATTTATATTATAAGAGTTCTCTTGTTATAAACAATGTAAGAATTTTTACTCTTCCACTTTATTTAAGTGAAAGGCTTTCTATACTATTAAAGCTGAAGTACAAAAAGTTAAGTGTTTGGAAACATGAATATGAAATATTTAAAATTATGGTGATTGGAAACAATGATAGCCTACAAATCTAATGGGCTTTATTTATTAAACTAAAGATTAATGTGGTCCAAAGTATCATTATTATTGATTTTGGGTTTTCTATCATTAATATTACTTTATTTCTGAAAATTATTTTTACATATATATACTCGTGTTTTAAATTTATTTAGAATAAATCAAGAATAATATATATTTTATTTATATAATTTATATTGACTTTTGTTATAAGTTTTTAACAGTGATATACTTACTTTCTAATTCTTCATTGAAAAATTAACTTAAAAATTTGACTAAATTGTTTCGTATATATAACTTTGTACCAAATTTAGCAAAAAAAAACCTTATAAACTATTACTAAAATATTAACGGGTCACAATATTATACCGACGCCTCTGTTACACAATACAATGATGAAATATAATATTTAAACAGTATACTATTACTTAGTAAAATTGGAACCATTAGATTGTACTTTTTGAAATGTTTATATATACCATAAAAATAAAGACCCGCCCAGTCAGGCGGGTTATGATCTAGTTCATTTTAAAGCCAAGAGATATTTCTACATTTATTTTCACATTATAACAAAAAATTAGACAGTTCAATAGGCTTATAATTTTGGGTTTCATACTTTCTCACTCAAGATTGTTATCAATTATGATATAAGATATGTTAATCAGATAATTAATCTTGAACATTCCACAGATTAAGCATACGTTCATGAACTAACAAAGCTAAGATGAAGCAACACTCTTATTTATCAGATAGTCTTATACAAGCATTCCACAAACCACAAGTGCGTTAACTAAAAAAACATACTCAAAGGAAAATAAGAGGCGATACTTATATGGTTTTATCTAGATCATGGAAAGAGCCTCCTCGAGAATGCCTTCTTCCAAAACAGACATGAAACTGTCAGTGTTTCTGGCGGAACAGTTTGCACGAATCTCTCCTTGTGACCCCGTCAAGACACTCATCTGACCCATCTTGATCATCCCCACCACAAAATGATCGAAAAACAGCTTCTGGTCGATCGCAAAGCTCTCCACAATACCACGTGTTCTTTTGTCCGTGTACAAGTCCTGGTCGGACGTGAACAGCCCTTGTCGGTTCATGAGATCAACGTAGTACTTGTTGTCAAACACGTCAGGGCTCCTTATGTCTAACACTTGCGTGTTGCTCGAGTTCGCGGTGGGGCAAGTGCGTTTGAGGTTGTTGGCGAAGGATTTGTTCATGGTTGGGTCTTGGCTCGGGTATAGCCGGTCTGTGAAAGACGGACAATGCGCAATTCCGATGGTGTGACCACCGGATAATGCAACTAAGTCGGTGATGTTGAGGTTTCTATTAGCGAAGTCGGCGATGAGCTGGTCCGCCTTGGCGAATGGTGGCGGTAAGTTGTTTAACGTTGTGTTCTGGCTAGCGAATGCTAGTGAGTCGCGTCGGCCAAGTGGTACAGCATAGTCTGGCCCTCCTGACTACATTATTTGGCCAAAAAAGTTTTTAACGATTATAATATATAGTATTGATATGTCACGTGTGGTTGAAAAATAGTATAAATAAATAAGACAGAGAGATTTGATTGAAGAGAGGGAGAGTTGGTTACTAGGACGACAGAGTCACGGGCGGCTAGAGCGAGGATGTCAGAGCAAGAGACGACTTGACCGCACTGCTTGTGGACGAGGGCACGAAGGTCATTGATGAGGGCTAAGGCGGCTTGACGGAGTGTCAGATTCGGGATCGATGATTGTTCTCCCGGTCCACTCGCTGATCCATCTAGCAGCACTGATGCTTCACATCCCTGTTTTAATTTTTTTAATTAAATCAACAATGAAAGCAGTTCTTGAACAAAAAAAAATATATTCTAGATTTTCTTATGAAATTTTATGTCTCGTGACTCTCATCAAAGTATGCCACACTTCTCAATACATGGTGTTGCAATTAGCGCTATAAAATTTTGATTAGTATTTGTGTAGAGGAAAATCTAATACAGTTTATATATACAATAAACTGAATATATATATATTTCAATAGCATATTCCTATTTGTACCATTGGTTCGGTTACTCTTTACTTTTGTTTAGTCAAGGTTAATATTTACTTATCTTACGTTCGACCCAACTAACCCACGAAAAGCAGGTATATAGTATTAATGCCACACGTCCTGCTATATTCATTAATGTTATTCAAGTCTCAGTGCATGTGCCATGTAGTGTCAGAAACAAATTAATATAGTGACTAGTGTTTACACTTAACGCTATGAAACAGTTCATTTCTAAAAAAAGAAAGAAAGAAAGAAATAACAACCCGGTTGATAAAAAAAAAAGAAACAACAACCCCTTTTCTTGTTCTTGAGAATCTCGAGGCCACTTTAAGTTTTCTTAAGGTTATTTTGGTCGGATTTAGTCTACCACGTGATAACAGAAGTATCAAACATGTTTCTTGATTTTTAAATTTTTTGTTTTTGTTCTTAATATATTTCAGAAACACAAGGCGAGTCATTTTTTTTTATGTGTGGGTATAAGTGGATACGGTTTCTTATCTTAACAAAACTAAGTATTTTATTATCAAAGAAAAATAAGTTATATCACTTGCGTAAGACCGTTCAGATTAGGCTTAACGAACATCAAATTCATGTTTCTTTATACCACAACAAAAAGAGAAAAGAAGGAAAAAGATAGAGACCTGAACGAAGCAGTCATGGAAATGTATACGAAGGATGGCTGCAGCTAAACCAATGTCTCTCTTAAAGACTTTCTTGAGCTCTTTCCTGATGATGCTTTCCACTTTTGGACATGCTTTCTGGTAAAAGCTCCATGAGAGACCTTTCACTAGAGGAACATCTCTCCTCGGCTTCTTCTTGTCCTGTGCCTCAACCGTGGACGGAAGGTTTACTGCAACCGCCACTAACGAGATCAATATCAGAAAACTGAGGACAGGTTTGAATAAGCCCTTAGCCATTTTCTCTCTTGTTGGTGTTTTATTTATAAAGTTTTTTCTTCTCTGCCTATTGTTGTTCTTCGGAAACAGAAGGACTTCGTTTTTATAGCCAAATGTGGTCCTTGTGTTGTTTTTAAAATATATATTAATTAGAAAATTGGAATGCTAAAGAATTTTATTTGCTTTTTTGGTTTAAAGAAAAGTCTTTAAATAATATTTTTGAAGGGAAAGCTTTATATTTAAAAGGAACATTTTAGTTGAAAAGTTTGCGTTTGGTAGGAACGGGATCTCGTTCTTCGTATAATACGTCTCAGCTGTTTCGCATACATTCTTTTCATATAACAAAAGTTATACATTTTAATTTTTTTCAGTTCAAGATTAAAGCAGATAAATATGTGCAAAACCGTGTTTAGTTTCTCTTCCCTGGCGTTAAATTTCGTGACTTGTTTATTGAGAAGTTTCCTAATATATATACTTAACTATTGGCAATGTGATTAACACAACTACACAAACAATAAACTCTTATTATTTTTTTTTTAATGAATGTTCAACCCTTGTCAATTAGTTGACATGCATTTCTATTTAATTTTAGAAAAAGAAAAACTATATTTAATTTTACCACTTAGTCACGTGAAAATGTTTTTCTTTTTAATGTTAAAAATAATTATTCGTCTGCAACCTAACCGTTTTAAAGGGGTCTTTTCCCAGCGCTATTGAACCTCAATTTAAAACCCATGTGCTATGTTTTAGAGAGATAATTTCATCATTCGAATCATTTCACAAGTACTTAAATGAACATTACTTACGCACATAAAATTAGACTAGTGTAATATTCAAATTATCTGACTATGTGGAACACATATATATTAGTATAGATAAGGATTATCTCTTGTATAAATACTCTTCATGTTGTTAATGAAAACATAAGTTAACATAAACTCTATAATATAGTGCTATATTAATTTGAAAACTAAGGTGTGCGTAGTGTCAGAGTATACGAGCTAGTGGCATGCAATTTGGACTGTTGCGAACGAGACCACGGAAAATGTTGCCGCGGCGCAACGAAAGTCTTAGATAGAATCCAAAGGCAACAAATGCTATCACCGACAAATATCTCACATAATTTATTTTGTCAATGCGTGGTAACCCTAAACTCAATTTACTAAACTAAAATGTTACATAATAACATTACTTTTTAGTTATACTTTTTTTGGCTTTACTGCAGGTAAGTTAATTTGTTTAGCAAGCAACAAACAGATATATCACAAGTTATTACGAAACCATCTAATTTTCAACCAATTATAATGTGTTCACTTAAGATTATGGTTTTGTCGATATGAAAATCCAACACATATCTGATTTTATTGGTGATATACCTAACTCACCTCCCAAAAGGTAACTTAATAGTGGTGGATTATCTATACATTTATATATTTTCCAAAGACCTTGTCATCACAAAACGTGGGACTTTTATAGATCCACTTTAGAAAGAAGTAAGCGTCGATGTGGATTTTAGAAGAAACACTCATGAATGTGGAATAATGTCAGGCGCCCTTGTGTAAGCATATTCGTTAAGGCACTTGATGATCGTAAATGGTTTACGAAGATGGTGAGTATGTGACTTTGCAGAGGTGGTGGGACAATTTGAGATAACCAAAAAGGATGAAAGACATTGACGTTTGAACACCCTAATGCAAAGTGAGCACATGATCGTAGACCAAACAAGTATGTTCCTCAGAACCTGACATCTGTATGTATTTGAGGACTCTTTTAATTTTTGTTCGCCACGTTCTCCTCTGTTGCTCTCTTTCCTATATTAATTAGATATACGTTACACCCAAAAATTTGACATGTTTTTTTGCATATAATTAAAAAAGGGGTATGTCACAAAAAAAAAGGTGCAACCCTTAAAAAAGCTAGTGCGTCTCCATAAATGTGCGTGAATTGTTAAAATTAAAAATAAGTTTGTATTCGCTTTTCTGTAGTGAACAAATTAGTACTATAAAAATTCATGTCAACAAGAAAAGATATGATGGAAAACATTCCACAACCATAATACAAAACAGATACACTAATCTAATACTCGTTTTAATGATAATCTAATCCTCTAGTGTTTAAAAAAACAAGAAAAGATATGATTACAATCACTATTGAAAATACAAGCTATTTTTATAGGGGTCGAAGGTACGCTCTCTTGGCTGCTTGATTTGTGATAAGGACTAGGACATCAGAGGGAGTAGTTGGCTTTGAACACTATTTTTTCTGTTGAGAAGAGTTTGATAATTTAATTACATATCAAAAATGAAGATAGTTATTTTTCTTTTATCTCATTTAAAAAACGGCATATGATGAATATAATACTCCAAACTTTCTATAACTGAAGGCACCAAAGTCTCATATTCTTACGACAAGCATAAAACTAAGGAGTTTAGACCACTGTACTAATAATAGTAATTTTATTCCATAGAAATTCTGTTCTATTCCTCCATTTAAAAGAAAACAGACTATAGTAAATTCGTAGAAAAGAAAAAGAAAAGAAGAATGAAGTTTGCAGCATTCTAATTTTGTGGAATGGATTTGAAAGGTGTTAACCAAGTGATGGTAGTCTAACAATGATTATTTGGGGTTAATGTATACCCATACTAGTGTTATATTCGCTTCCCTCTAAAAAATAAATTATTATTATTTGGTTAGTTTAAGTTTGGATTTTAATGTGGTTAACATAATCGAATAATCGGTTGTAATCTATGATCGGTTACCCCTAACATTAGTTGGAAATAGTTGGAATGTATTCTACACTCAGATCAAACAATATAGTATCTTTTCAGAATAATTCATTCTGTAGTATTCACTGTATTCTTCCTAGAGCATACCTGATCAAGGATAAGAAATATCAAAGAAAAAAAAGTCTCGGAAGGTGTTGGTGCAAAGTGCAAGTGTAATGATCAAAGATAATGATCGGAAGCTGCATCATTATTTAACTTTAACATAAAAAATACTGTAACATTAGACAATGAATTCCTACTATGTTCCCCAACGAAAGAGAGCCGAAAGCAAAAAAAAATATAATTACCCAAAAGAGGGCCTCTCATTACTTTTCCTAAAAGAACTGCAAATTGTTCAAAATTAGCAGCCCACGTTCCAAAGGTTATTAAAATGCACTGCAATAGAAAAAGACTAGATAGATGCAAAGAAAAAGCAAGGCTCAACTGTTGATAATAAGCAAAAGATGTAAGAAAAGGTGAACAAAGATTCTAACCGTAGCAAAAACTAACTAAATAACTTAGTTCGGACTTGATCAAGACAACATGGGCCAATCAGTTATAATTGGGCTTTAAGTTGATAACCTTTTCACACAAGGGTTTAGTAGCGTTTAGTTGTACATTATCTGAATCAAAATATATAATCTTAAACTATGTAATTATTCTTAAACTATGTAATTATTCTGTGCTCATAAACGGATATAAATATTTTTAAAATATGCATTTTATAATTTTTAGGTTTTTTTTTTTTTGGATAATCATGTAATTTATATGCATGAAATAAGGTTTTTAAACATACATGTTATTTTGCTTAAATTTTTTTTTGACTGATTCACTTATTTTTTGGGATATATTATATTGCATGTATTTATCTCATATGAACCATAACTGTTAGAAGATTTTAAGTAGGCTAAAATCATATTAACTTTGTTAGTTGCATTTAATTTGGATTTATTATCTTTGCCTTATAATATATTTCGTAAAATCATTTCTAATTGATTTATTTTTTTGTAGGAAAGAAACATAAAAGTGTTATCTGTTCAAAATTGTGTGAATAAGGTGGTCTGGTTCAAGAATCGAGTTCCAAAGCTAGCACTCGTTCAATTTTTGGGTGGCCAATCTCAATAGACTGCCTGTGAAAACAAGACTGGCACAATGGGGGATGAACATCCCAACAACCTGCATTCTCTGCTCTCTGCATGAAGAAACTAGGGATCATTTATTTATAAACTGTGCTTATGCTGTGGAGGTCTGGTCATTCATTCTACCAAGACTTGGAGTAAATCAGCGGGTGTTCAACTCATGGCGGTGTATGATGGTCTGGATTCTAAGCTCTAAGAAGAAAGGTTCTGAAAAAAATCTTCAAAAGCTGGTCATTCAAGCTACTATCTACTTTCTGTGGAAGGAAAGAAATAACAGGGTTCATAATGCTACTGTGCTGACTGCAACTCCCTTGTGTTCACAGATCGATAGACATCTCCGGGACATCTCCTTGGCTAGGAGATCGCGGAAAAATTGCTCTAAACTTTTTTTACGATGGTTAACATATAGTTAAGGATCTTGTAGCTCCTCTTTGTAACTTCTAATGGTTTTTTTTTTTATCTTTTTTGGGCCATTAGAAGAATTAGGCATCTTTGCTTTGTACTCAAACTCGTTTTGATAATATTATTTACCTTTTATCAAAAAAAAAAATTGTGTGAACATAATCGATAATATTTTGAAAGTTTATGCATGTATATAATATTTATGACCAAAATAAACCATAATAATTTGTTAACATATTATTCTGAATTTTCATTAATTAGTTTTGAGTCACTTATGATTTAAATTCATACAAATTAATAGATGATTATTCTAAATAATAATATGTCATCAACTGAGTTAAGTTTTTTTTTATGGTGGGTATAAGCATCATGATTGATTTGCTTTATTATTTTTTTGTGTATATTGAGTTGCATATATTCATCAGAACTGAATTACAACAATTTTTGTTCTAATTTTAATAAAAAAATAATTAATCCTCTTTGTATCTATTTTAGTTTTAATTTTTTCTAAAGACAAATACTCAAATTATTTTCATGAACTATATATTATGTATAATAAAAATGTAAATATATTTCGTTTTTGACAAAGTAAATTATTTGTATGCTGTTCCATAAAAGGACATAGAAGAATATTAAAATTCGTTATATATGTAAAATATATATTTATAGATATTTACTTTTTATTATTCATTTACTTTCATAAGAAAATAAAAGAAAAAGAAGGCTATAATTAAAAACATAATCATAAATTATTAAGAAAAAAATAAATAAAAATAATGTAACAATATTACTTATGTATTAACTTTTAATTCATTAAAACTAACTTTGTAATTGATGCACACGTAATTGCTAGGAAGTTGGTCAAACTGCTCCGGTTGAGTTCTTGACCGTCCATCCTGCTGCGTCGAGTCATATTTTTTTGATTGAGATGTTAAAACGAAAATATATTTTGTTTCTAGACAAAGAGATAGTTGAGATTGTATACCATTCGAAACTAAGGGCATCAGCATCAGTGAACCTCCACTTGGGGTTCACAAACTGAGTATTTTATTAATTTTTATTTATTTTCATTTTATCTTTTTTTTAAAAAAAAGTGATTAATCGTGGGCCGCCACGTGATCTGGAGCCCACAAAACAATAGTGAACCAGGTTCACTGCCATGAACCTCTGCGACCCAGGTTCACAATTTTGACATTATTTTATTGTTTTTTTTTCTTGGTTTGTGTGTGAACCTCCCACATCATCCTTTGATGAGGGTGCTCTAAGTCACACCTAAGATTTGACTCATACGTGAGGATCATCAATATTTCCAGAATTTGCTATGTAATTAGGTTATCTTCCTCAAGCTATCTCACTCTTGGTAGTAGTTTGTACTAGGAAAACTAGAAAATAAAATTAAAAGCTGCATCGTCTTCTCACTTCTCACTTTCATATTTGCCTCATTTTTTTTTGTCAAAAGTTTCTACAAGTACTTCTAGCTCTTCTAAACAAATTTGTTTGGTGCATAGAAAAATCTAGGAACAGAAGAGTTGTAGAAGTACTTGAACACTAATTAATTACTTTGGAGGTAATTATTCACTGATCTCCACATTAGTTTTGTAGTTACTATAGTACATGCTAGTATGATTTTTTATGGGAAAAGGAAGGATAGTATTTTTTTTTGAATTATAGTTTTTACCAAATATGGCATATTTCTCAAGATATTAGTGTTCGAATCATAAAACATTGTTAAATGTTATGACGGAAAACAATACAAAAACCTGCATATATCTCATTTAATAAATTCAAGTTGGAATAATTTGATATTAAAAAGGAAAAAAAGAACTAAATCAAGTTGGAGTTTGTTAAAAATCAACTTGGTGTATTATTCTATAAGCTGTGACACCATTTTGTGGATGGCTGAATGCTTCACTGCATCCAGTTTCGTATCACTAACTAATTATAACATTTATAAATAAATATTATTTACTTTAAATATTTATTTTAATCATTCATCTCGCTAATCTGGATATGTTAGAAATTGTTTTATAGAACAAGCCGATTCTTTAAGAGAAAACAATTTCTCACAAATCATTTTATACAAATATTTGTTATCTTTTTTTGTTTGATTGCATTTGTTTATATACATATAAATACAATACACATACAGTAAAACTTTATAAAATCAATAATAGTGAAATTGCAAAATGTACTAGTTTATAAAGGTATCAATTTGTAAGAAATAATTTTGTATTTCATCTCTTAGAAACATCTCATCAGATAATGTTGTATTATAATGAGAACATATTAACAAATTTATATTCTCTCGCTAAATCCCTTGACCTCTCTCTAGAAACCTCGATCCAGTGTTTTGTGATTCGGTGGCCGGCGGGTTCATCGCCGTCGGTTCCCGCCATGGTAAATCACATATTATATTGATGTATATATCGAAGTTTTCTGAAGTAAACTATTAATGTCGCAGATCGCATTGTACATAAGGTCATATATAGTTAAATTAAAAGCACGCTTTAGGATAAATAGTATACAAATTAAATACATAAAAGTTAGGGAGTGTGGAATAAAAAGAAGCATTATGCCCCTACAAGACGAGAGATGAACCATGTGTCAATCATAGATACGATCTTGAGAGCCAATGAGATCAAAGATGCAAGGCAAAAGAAGCAACTGATCGAACACACACTTTCTGGATTTTGCATGTTTGATACATTTTGATTTGTCAAAGATTATTAATTTTACTCCCTTCTTCCTTACTTAACCTAACACATCAGTCCGTCATCACCTCACAGAGAGAGACGTCCCCCTCTCTTTTTTTGATCCACTTTGATAAACATGTTTTCTCAATCCACTTTGATAAACATGTTTTCTCAAAAGATTAGACTGAAGACTAACTCCGGTCCATATCTTAAAAAGTAGTTGGTGGGTCACAATTTTGTACATCTACCAATATCTGAAGCTATAGGTTGGATCAATAGTAAGCTTTAAGAGAGAGAAACAAATGCTTACGACATTAGTCCTAAAAATAACTGAGAAACAAAAGTTCGTTCATATGATCTGTAAAGATTAACTAAACAACTAATGTATATAGGTATATATTTCGAACAAATTAGTGCATTTTCTATTCATGTGTAGGAAAAGTAGTCCCATATTCCAAGAAGAAAAAGAGAGTTGAAAACAACTTACTGGTAAAGAATAAGATTCAGGTGTTGTCACGTAGAGAAAGGGAAAAAAGCAAGATGGCCAAAAAACATTTAGAAATGGAAAATAAGTAAATAAATATACGAAATAACGAAAAAGGCACATTGGAAGCTAACATGGGCAGGTCATTGGTTCTCCACCACGATGAGATGAATATAATACCCTCTTTAAATATTGACTAATTATGCTTATTGCTTAACGAGCATCACTTATTTTCTCCTTAACGGTTAAAAATGGGTTAGGAATTCCCCATCGAGCAATATATAACTCAACATATATATATATATAGGAAACTATTAATTAATTGACCTTGATATAAATTTTCATCAAGGTTTTTTTTTTTTGAAATAATTCATCAACGCTTACATATCATAACAATGATTGTTGTTTTTAAGGAAAAAAACAATGATTGTTGCCGTGCGGTTTAGCATTGTCGAGTATATATATTCGTTCATAGACCGAAATTCAGTCAAAACAAATAAGCTAAAAGTGTGTTGGTCTTTAATAGGTACAAGCCCGATATTATAAATTTTAGGGTTCAAAACCAACAAAAAAAATTGGACTATTTATTTATAATTTTTTTTATAAAAAATATATGAAAAAAACAGCCTAGGAACCATTAACCTTCACGGAGGTTCAATATTGTTTTTACCAACTAAACTAGTGGTAATATATGTAAAATACGATGGTCGGAATAAGCTACAGCTTCTAAAGTTTGTACTCATGGCCGTTACTGAATAGATATATTGGTAGCAATTAAACATTGATACATTTTTCATCATACTTTAAATAACCTAATAAAATAGAAAAATATTTGAATAATTAGATATTCAAATAGAGTTAAATTTTATATACTTAGTTACATTTTGTATCAATTAGTGCATGCCAAGTCATATGTCACATCCGATGTAAGATCAATCAGTCAGTAAAGTATAACCTAGAAGTTAATTTTATACAAGCTAGAGAAGAAAGAGCTAGTATAATAATATACAAAACCATAAAATAACTAACAATGCTTTAGAAGGAGCTTTCGCCTGTGTAGCTATATACTTTTTATGAATGCATACTTGACATATAACATATATGGGCACGTACATATATATTACATAAGTGAAAATGAGGTTTGGTTGAGAAAAAGGTGTTTTAAGAAGAACAGAACTGAGTGGGGGAATCTGACAACGGAGATTATATATAAAGAGAAGGTGGCATGAGTTTGGTCATAATTTCACAGTTTTTCCCAAAAAAACAAAAGAGAAACCAAACAGTAAGTGGGGAACCTTGAAGCTAGTTCAAACTAGTGGGAGGTTGGTCCACGTTCTACCTTCAAATCCAAACTTTAAATCATCATATAGAGATGGTTCGTGGAAAGATTCAGTTGAGGAGGATCGAGAACCCGGTTCACAGACAGGTGACGTTCTGCAAGAGGAGAACCGGTTTTCTGAAGAAGGCCAAGGAGCTCTCTGTGCTCTGCGACGCCGAGATTGGTGTTGTAATCTTTTCTCCTCAAGGCAAGCTCTTTGAGCTTGCAACTAAAGGGTATTATTATAAAACTCATTCATTTATTTTGGAGGAGTGTTTAAATGTAATAGGACAGAAATTTATATATGTGGAGTTATGAAAAAAATACAGAACAATGGAGGGGATGATTGATAAGTACATGAAGTGTACTAGCGGAGGTTGTGGCTCTTCTTCTGCTACTTTTACTGCTCAAGAACAACTTCAACCCCCGAATCATGTACGTTCATCTCCATTTTAATTATATATAGTTCCTTGTTCAGATATAGAACTTTAATTAATATTCTCTTTGAGTTTTGGAATTTATTGTTGAAACTGTTTGGTTGTTATGCCATTTTTGGGTTGATTAAACTAACCTGCGCTCAACGTCTCAAAAACATCGTTAATCATTTCATTTCATTTCGTTTTTGGAGTTTTATTTTTCTTCCTTTTCGGTCTAAAAATATTATTTTGATATGCTATTTGATAACACGTGTGGACATGTAAAGCAAGACAATGTTAGACGTTGTTGATTGATCTGAATTAAATAGTCTGGAAGTTAAGTAGGGCACCAGATTCCGATTCTACCTGAAATTATGAAGTAAACAGTCGTGCACCTACTGCTCCCATTTTGTGATTTATTATTTTTTCTGCTAGTGTGAGCCACTCACATATTGTGGAACGTTGTACTACAAGTAGTATAAATGAAAAAAGAACAAAACAAGTTATTTGTTTCGATTTTTATCGGTAAACCAAGACAATTCAAACTAATTACTCTTAAAAGTAAAAGATGCTTTAGAGACAACAAGACCCATATCACACTTTAAAATATTTGAATATTTTGATTCTTTAATCACATTATATTTCGAACTAAGTACCATATTATTATTTTATATCAGTTAGCACAGTCTTTTGATAAAAGTTGCCCTAGACACTTAACAGGTAGCCCTAACCTGTTGTCCGTGTCACGCGTGGAACCATGTAGATACTCCATTATTTTTGATAATGCATATATCTATACATTTTTGGAATAGATACATGTACGTCTTTTAATACGTACGGACATGTTCCCTAATTGTAACTTAACATTATTATTTACAAATAATAGAAACATTGAAAAGAAAGTTGATTGTTTAGGATCCGAAAGATGAGGTTAATGTGCTTAAGAAAGAGATTGAGATGCTTCAGAAAGGAATAAGGTATATATTAGTTATTTACATATATACTACTTCCTTACTAAGTTGTTCTTATGGATTATAAATTCGTACATACATATGTGCATATGTATATATAATAATTTGGATTCAGGTATATGTTTGGAGGAGGAAATGGGGCGATGAATCTTGAAGAACTTCTTCTGCTTGAGAAGCATCTTGTGTATTGGATTTCTCAGATCCGCTCTGCTAAGGTATATATGCCACCAATGCATATATAGATGTACAATCAATATGTTAGGGAAAATGAATATAAATACTGAGGATTAGGAAAGTTATATGTTTCTTTTTTTTTTTTTTGCTAAAATTTGGTATATGTTTCTTTTTTTGGCAAATATTTATAGGTTTCTATTAAAAATAAGTTTATATGTAAAATTGCAGATGGAGATTATGCTTCAAGAAATTCAGTCCTTGAGAAACAAGGTAAGGCCATTGCATCATTGTATATTCTGCTTCATATAAATTAGCATGAGTCCGGATTTTAGGTATAAATAAAACAAAAAACGATAAATTAACATTGCTCAACGCTTTTGTGTGTGTGTGTGAAGGAAGGAGTCCTCAAAAATGCCAACAAGTATCTCCTCGATAAGGTAACAAATTCACTATGAAGTTGTTACAACTGCACATCTTATGAAGTTGGAGATTTTGAGCAGAATTATATCCAAATGTATATCTTGATATAATCACAATATTCCAATGATAACTGGTTTTCCTTAATGCTTTGTTTTGTTGCTGTGTTGGTGAAAAATGCAGATAGAGGAGAACAACAATAGCATATTAGATGCTAACTTCGCAACAGTGGAGACTAACTATTCTTATCCACTAGCAATGCCAAGTGAAATATTTCAGTTCTAGACCATAGGATATTTGAAGACTATCTCTTACGAATTTAAATAATATCTGGTAAGCATAATTTGTATTGTTAGATCTCACAAAATTATAATAAAGCCGGTGGTATTCTGCTAGGCTGTTGAAAATTTGCTTGTCACTTTTCCCCTCTTGTTTTAAATTTGTTGGTGTGAGCAATGAAATTGACCACAAGTGTTGCTTGTACTTTGTACTTAAACTCTTTCTATCTAAGTTTTGAGTTTATGGATTATATGGTTTGAGTTAGCTGAGGACACATATCAAGGTGATTAGTTGTGTGTGAGCTAGTATCAACCAAAGTGTTGGTACTTTGTATGGTTGTGTTTTTAATTTTAATTTTTATATGTATTAATAAATATTATCAATCATGTTTTATCTAAATTTTAAAGATAAAACAAAATAAAAATAAAGATGGATATAGCAACTTCGTTTTTTTTTTTTTTTTTTTTTTTTTTTTTTTTAGGTAAGTACATTTTATTCCATTTTTCTTCCTCTCTTAAAGAGACATCATTACAACAGCTTGTTTTAGAAGTCGTAGAGAAAAGAAATACTAGTGTATGAATATCTTTTTATTTTTCTTCTCATTTAATACTTACAAGTATATTAAATATAGATACATAAAAAATTCTACGAAAACTTTTACATGCAATTCAACCAATCATCTACATGTCACTACCTCCTCTTTTTCAATGTATTTACATTGTTATCTATTTAACCTTGAGGCTCCAACGTGGAAAATGGAGAGTTAGGGACAAAGTGGTATTTCAACACAAAATCGAAATGATTTGACTCATTTGAAAACTGATAATTTCATGAAATTTGAACAATATAGATGTAGAAACTTTAAAAGTGGCTTAACATACGATGATACGACTCGACTACCATTTATGGCAAAAGAAGACTACCATTTAGTAGGTCTCACCTGTGTATCATTCCAACACACTATCTGAAAAGACATTTAAAGTCAACCCCACAATTAATAGATCGGGAAGCAAGATGCGAAAACCTACTAGTATAGCTAGGGCTGGGCATTTTATCCGTTATATTTGATTCGATTCGTTATTCGTTTCAATTCGATCCGAAAATTCCGGATATCCGTAAACTTTCGAATCAAAGCAAATACTAAAATTCAATATCCGTTAAAATCGAAGCAAATCACAAATAGTAAAATTTTGGGAAGCGGATATCCGATCCGATCCGTAAATATATAAATATATGTATATCTTGATTATATTTAACATTTTAAATGTATAAAATTATATAATTATTA
>CAKOAT010264042.1:0-56730 GCA_932364175.1 Eruca vesicaria subsp. sativa | reverse complement strand
ATTTTAAGTTTTATTTTATATATCATGCAAAAAAATATTTTTGCAAAGCAAATTTGTATCAAAATCTTAAGATTATTTGTATTAATCAAAATGGATGAGATATCCGTAAATATTCGTAAATATCCGCAAATATCTATTTATTTTCTGGATATCCGTTTTTCCGGATATCCGTATTTTTTCGAAGCAAAGCAAATACCAAAATTAGATATCCGTAACATTCGAAGCAAATCACAAATACTTTAAAAAACCCGGATATCCGATCCGTGCCCACCCCTAAGTATAGCCATCATCTTGCATTAGCGGAGACGTACTTGTTGCTTTTCTGCTTGCTTCTTCAACGTAATTGGTGTTCACGACTGTCTTGTTTTGAAAGCTAGCTTAAACGTCATTGAGAACATCGACGATTTAAATGCAACCTTTCTATCTTTTTATCGTTTGCTAGACAAACTTAACATTTTTCTTCTTTATCTTCTTTTAGTCATATGATTATTTGTACATGAGGTTTTTTTTTCACGAAGCACTTGGAAGTCTTTCACTAGCTCAACGACTATTTCACTATGATTTCCATCAACTTGTCTAAAATTAACTGCTAATAATATAAATATAATTTGTTTTGTCAAAAAAAAAATTGTATATCTAGGTACGTAAATTATTCACTTCGAAACGTGTGTTTAGTGTATAAAAGTACAGGATATTTTTATGGATATGCTAGAAGAAACATTACATGTATATATACCATAACTCACATATTGTGATTGTCGTGAATTGCTTTTATTACTGTGTGGTAGAAGACGGATACACACATTTACTACTCTTCACCGAACCCCCCTCTCCTTTCCTCTATAAATTACTCAAATTCTTTCTTTTCCTCACCCAAGAAACTTAACCCTCTCAGACTCAAACAACTTCACAATGGCTTTCTACTTCCAGCGACTTTGCTACTTCCCAGCTCTTCTCTCAGTGGTCCTCCAGCTTCTGCATGGCGTCTCCAGCCAACTAGTTGGGGTTGAGGAACCTATTTATGCTCCTCCGCCTCCATTAGTTGTGATTGAGGAACCTACTTCTTCTCCTCCGCCTCCAATAGATGTGGTTAATGAACCTATTTCTGCTCCTCTGCCTCCATTAAATGTGGTTATTGAACCTATTTTTGCTCCTCCGCCTCCATTAGTCAAACAGGACAGCAATGATGGCATTGTGCCGGCATTGTTTGTCTTTGGTGACTCTCTTATAGACAATGGGAACAACAATAACATCCCTTCCTTTGCTAAAGCTAATTACTTCCCTTATGGCATTGATTTCAATGGCGGTCCAACCGGTCGGTTCTGCAATGGATTAACCATGGTCGATGGGATTGGTACGTTTCTCTCCAAAACTTGTATTCTTTTCCTCCTTATTTGGAAAAATGTTTAGAAATGAATAACGTTAATTTGGATGAGGCTGATCGATGAAGTAATTTGATGCATGCATGCACATATCATATATAGCTCAACTATTGGGGTTGCCATTGATTCCGGCGTACTCGAAAGCTACAGGAGATCAAGTGCTTCGTGGTGTCAACTACGCTTCTGCAGCCGCGGGGATTCTTCCTGACACCGGTGGAAACTTTGTAAGTTGCATGCAACTTTTTACCTTCTGTTGTAAGAAAACAAAGAAGTAAATCTGTAATTAAGTTATTCATATAGTATTACATCATCTAATAATAACTACTTTTAGTTTTAGTATACGAACCGATTCTAATTAAAATTTTTTTGTGTAGTATAGACTTCAGTTCTACGCTTAATATATACATGATTTTCAAATATAGACGTATATTATGGTTTTCTAATATGTGCTTTTGGAAGCCAATTACTACCATTAATTACTTATTCGTTTGTGTTTATTTTAACGAAATTATTATTTCAAATTCGTTTGTATACGTTGAAGGGCTTGTTAAAATATTGTACCTTGTATTTTTAAATGCAATTGTATAAAACCAAAACTTTAATTTATAAATAACTCCTTTAGTAATATAATAGAAAAAGCTGCTTAATTTTTTTAGTAACGATTTTATATTCATACTTACTTGAAATTGATAATTAAAAATTAACTCAAGTACTTTCAAAGCGTTTACATGAGTATATATATATTTGTTCTTAATAAACATGGAAAATTGTAATGAGTTTATGATCCAATGGTCAGATGGGGCGAATACCGTTCGACCAGCAGATTCATAACTTCCAGACAACGTTAGATCAAGTGACGAGCAAGTCCGGTGGTCCAGTGGCCATGGCAGACTCGGTGGCTCGAGGATTGTTCTTTATTGGAATGGGAAGTAACGACTATCTCAACAATTACTTGATGCCCAATTTCCCTACCCGTAACCAA
This sequence comes from Eruca vesicaria subsp. sativa, assembly GCA_932364175.1. Taxonomy (NCBI): domain Eukaryota; kingdom Viridiplantae; phylum Streptophyta; class Magnoliopsida; order Brassicales; family Brassicaceae; genus Eruca; species Eruca vesicaria. The sequence continues at coordinate 54,366 of CAKOAT010264042.1, read as the reverse complement.
TTCAATGCCCACCAATTCGGAGATCTCTTGGTTCAACACTACGCCAATCATCTCACCGTAAGAAATATTTAATAGTACCTATTAGTTAATAAGCTAAAATTTAATCATAAATGTGTTGTTCTTAATGCAGAGATTGTATAATCTCGGTGGTCGGAAATTTATAGTGGCTGGACTTGGAAGAATGGGATGCATTCCAAGCATTTTGTCTCAAGGAACCGATGGTAAATGCTCGGAGGAAGTTAACCAACTTGTTCTTCCTTTCAACACAAACGTCAAAACAATGATCTCTAATCTCAGCCAGAATCTCCCGGGTGCTAAATTCATTTACCTCGATATCACTCATATGTTGGAAGACATCATCGACAACCCCGGGATTTATGGTAACTAGAAAATCTATAGCTAGCTAACACCAACTCTTAATCTCGATTGTTAATAATGGTTGTGTTGATTTTGTAGGCATTACTACGTTGGATAAAGGATGTTGTGGGATAGGACGGAACAGAGGACAAATCACATGTCTTCCCTTTGAGACTCCTTGTCCTAACAGAGATCAGTATCTGTTTTGGGATGCTTTTCATCCTACTGAGAAAGTTAATCTCATTATGGCTAAGAAAGCGTTTGCTGGTGACCGCACCGTTGCGTTTCCTATCAACATTCAGGAACTGGCTAGTCTCAACTAGAGGACCTTTTATCTTATGGAGTCAATCAAGAAGACATTACAAACTTTGTGTTGTGTCTTTGTCAATTTGTTCTTGTAACGTTCTTTTGAGTCTCGTTTTCGTATCAAAACGTTTTGAGTCAAAACTTTGAGAATTTTTTGAAAGCGTCAAACGTTTCACCAACTGGTCCAAATTTGATCACCAAACGGCCCAACTCAGATCTACTGGTTTTGCTTAAATAATTATCTAACTAACATCAAGGTGTTTGATAAAAAAATTAATAGTTGAATTGGTGTAATTAATTAATGTGTTAATCACTGTGCCACGTAACGTTCTTTTATTTACCACTAAGCTTTCAAAATTTTTTATTCAAATTATATTAACTTAATTATTTATAATAAATTATTTTAAGGCAGTTTAATACAAATTTACTATTATATAATATATATTTTTAATACATAAAAATTATCTCATTTAATTTGGATAAAACATCATTTCTTATAAATAATTAACTAAATAATTAATTTATCTACTCTATTAAAATAGAGTCATTCTTTTTATCTACTAATATAAGTTGTCATTTAACTTTAGACCTTTTCTAGAGTGTTACAAATAATACAAAGCATATAGTTAACTGAACCGTATTACCTAAATTAAACCGGTGGTTATTTATGAGATATAGTCTTGGGTTTTCTTTTGTTTTTAAAACAAATTACATGTTTTGGTTTTTGGGCTTAGTATTAAAGAAAATTCCAAAAAACATTGAATAAACTTTCCACCTTACTAGATCAAATAATCAATTATTATTTTCAGGCCCAAAATTTAATATTTTTAACAAAACAAAATTATCTATTATTAATCATTTATTTAAATCATGTACTTTAAAACATGTTAATGTATTTTTATTTTAAATAACAATCATTTTTTTGATAAATTTCAATGGTAAATTTTAAATAATTTATTGTTTTATTTTTTTAAATAATTTATAGATTTAAAAAAAATATGTAAAGCAAAACCAAAAACTAACTCTAAAAACTAAAATCCAAACCAAAAGCTGAAAACACAGTTTATATTTTTTGCTTTTGTTTATTTACAAAATAAACTATTGCAAGTCATATTTTCAGCTTTAAATTAGATATTTGATTATTTGAGATTTGTTTGTTGGTAATATCAATTCAAACTAACTCAGCGGGTCTAAAAATTAAAAAACTCAAACCAAAACCTGAAAATCAAAAATATAAACTTAAAACTAAAAACTAAAATTTTAAAACAAAATCTAAAATTTAAAAATGAAACTAAAAACTAATGAAAAACAATCATCACCACAAACTTTGGTGAATTGATTTTATACCAAAAAAATATTTAAATTAAGACAAAACCCAATTATATAAATTTTTAATCATAAAAAATTTCTGCGCTTTCAAGCGCGGGTCAAAATCTAGTTATAATTTAAATTTGAGTGTGTTTTAATTATTAGAGGGACCAAAATTTGATAAAAAAAGTACTCCCTCCGTTTCAAATTATATGTCATTATAGAGTAAAATTTTTGTTCAAACAAGTGTCGTTTTATAATTTCAATGCAAAATTTATTAATTTTAAATGTTATTTTATTTTTTTATTGGTTGATAAGTAGTTAGGTGTATAAGTAGTTGTGTTTTTATTTTGAAAATATGTAAAATTAATTGTTTTCTTAGTTTGTGTGCAAAATCATAGAATGACAAATAAATTGAAACGAAGGGATTAAGACGTTGAATTTAGATTTCATTTAGATAGTCTCACAGCAAACATATATAAAAAAAAAATTAAAATTAATTATTATCTTCGGCGGATTAGGGACAGTATTCACCGCCGGCGATATTAGAGTCCCGGTGACTAGGCACCGTAAAATGGCGGAGCCTCCCTTCTTGTACCGTCAAGTAATCCCTACACAGAAACGCCATAGAGAACTCATCCTCCACAGTCCTATCCACATCATGCACAAAAACCGCCGTCGTCTCGCCATCTCCCTTCCGGTTTCTTGCGATCATCCCCGCCGTATAAATCGCCGACATCCTCCCGGGAGCTTCATCGTGATACCCCGTAGGAGCATCCACCATGATTAAATCCCATTCCGTCTCGTAAACCACAGCCGGCAAGCCCTTCAGCGCAAGCTCGCACTTAGAAACTCTAAGATCAGTCGACACACGGCGACGGCACTCTTCTCTATCTCTCTCCGCCGTCTTCAGAGCCGCCGCGTCCTTTACCTTGGTGTCGTAACGTACGTGGTAAGATTCAAGAGACGGGAACTTCTCAGCGATCTGACGTATCCATGACTCGTTCTCCTCTAAGAAGATAGTTCTTCCTCCGTGGTTTAGTGACGCCCACATCAAGCTGTCGTAGCCCAGACCAAACACAAGGAAGTTGCATGGTGACTTCTTGTCTAAGACCTGATGCAGTTCAAGTAAATACTAAGAGTATGATTTATTTTTTTTTGCACAAAATACTAACATCATTATCCCACCAGTCTATTAGGGGATGTTTTAAAAAAAAAAATTTTATCTAATGACAAAAATTTATAAAATAATTAATCGTGGGCTGCCACATATATGGGCTGCCATATCGGTGGGATTCACACACAATGCAAGCATCACACAAAATGGGATGTTTCATTTGGCACCCAGAAACGCCGATTTCTCTCTTTTCTGTGCCCTCCTCCTCTCCTAGGCTTTGTCCTAAGCACCTCCCATCTTATGCCGATAACAATGCTCTAAGAGCATCCACATCAATGAACCCCCTCTTGGGGTTCATTGAATCAATTTTTTATTATTAAAAATTTTATGTTTTCTTTTCGATTTTTAAAAAAAAAAAAAAAAAAAAAATCTAAACCAATCCCGGATCGCCACGTGATGAACCTTAGGAGAAAGGGGTTCACCCGAGAGAACTTTAGGAGAGAGAGGTTCTTAGGTTTTTGTTATTTTATTATTTATTTTATTTTATTTCCGTGTGAACTCCCTCTATAAACCCTCAACTAGATCATAACCCGCCCGACTGGACGGGTATTTGTTTTTATGGTATATATAAACATTTCAAAAATTACAATCTAATGGTTCCAATTTGACTAAGTAATAGTACATTATTTAAACATTGTATTTCATCACTGTATTGTGTAACAAGGGCATCGTAAAATATTATGACCCGTAAACATTTTATTAATAGTTTATAAAAATTTTTTTTGCTAAATTTGGTACAAAATTATATACATTAAACAATTTATTCAAATTTTTAAGTTAATTTTTTCATGAAGAATTGAAGGGCTAGTATATCACTGTTAAAAATTTATAACAATAGTCAATATAAATTATATAAATAAAATATATATTATTCTTGATTTATTTTAAATACATTTAAAACATGAATATATATATATATAAATAATTTTCAGAAATAAAGTAATATAAATGATAGAAACCCAAAAACAATAATAATGATATTTTGGGCCGCAGTAATATTTAGTTTAATAAATGAGTCCATTAGATTTGTAGGTAATCCTTGTTTCCAATCATTATAATTTTAAATACCTATTCATGTTTCCAAACACTAATTTTTTGTACTTCAGCTTTAATAGTATAGATGGGCATGCTCTAATATAACTTGACACTTTTCTTTTAAAATACATCTCTTATACTACTTTTTATAGTAAATATTTCATAGTTAAAAGTTGAAAAACATATTTTATATTATATTAAGAATCTCATCTTAAGAAATTCCATTAATCATGGTCTAACTATTATATTACGAATTAAACTACCTGAATTTAAAACTGTGACATGGCTACACCATATAAGTTATGTTCCAACATCATATTGATTCTTGATTTGTAATGGTATCAACTAATTGAGTTCTTGATTTATCATCTAAGAGTATATGAATAGTATAAATCTAAATTGCATGTCGTTAGTCTTGTGTGCTTACCTTCTTGGTGACCGAGATTTCGGAATGTGTTTGTTGGGGAGTGACATTGGATGCGGCATAGTGGATGAGAGCGTCGGCGAGTGAAGGAGGGATCTTACCGCAATGCACGGACTCTGGACTATGTAGTTTAGTTCCGGTGGAGGAGCTGGAGATTTGGATAGTTTTTTCTGGCGCTGGCTGAGCTGAAGACGGTGAGAAACCGGTTCTGGAGATGAAGAAGAGAGTGATCACGACGAGAGATGCTAAGCCAGAGAGAATGAGTTTCGGAGTGATCGGAAGCTTAAGATTAGTAGTCATTTTGATGGAGAGAGAGAGATACTGTGTTATTATTAGTGTATAAAGATGGTTTTGACTATTTTGTTACTTATTAGGACAAAGAGACAAAATTTTAATATTTTCCTTTGGGGTTTGCGCTTTGCCATGTGTTGGTTTAATTACCAGCGAATCTCGATCTTACTGGTCGATATTAACGATACTTAATTTAGGTTTGGCGTCATCACCTTATTGGACCAACTTTTGAAAAATTAATAAAAAGTTACATAGCAGTTACAGACTACTGTAGTCTGTCTATTTTATAAAATACTGTGGCCACAAACGTGGGATTTAAGAAATATAAATGTTTTATTATTGTATTGTTTAATACCACTGAGAGGTTGATTGTTTCCTGTTTTTAAAGTAGTTTTTAGTTTTTGTTTCTCTAAAAACCAATTTTTATCCGATCAAGCTTTTTGAAAATTGGTTTTCCTAAAATCTAGGGAAACTAGTTTTTAACATAACTACCTATTTTCAAGCAAAAACCAAAAACCAACATTTTCCAGTTTCTAATCGATGGCTTTTATTTTAATTTTGTAATTTATTAAAACTCTTATTTAATAAATATTAATATGAGGAAATATGTAATAATACCCAAAATCAATAACAAAACTACTATTAATCAATAACAAAGCTAATGTCCAAATACACAAAACAATATTAGTATAATATATTCTTTGTTGATTATTTGTATAGTATAGTATACATGTGCATAGTATTGGAATCACAGTTTTGATAAAATAATTCCAGGTTATTTTACAAATGATTTATTTTTTTAATGAAGTCAATCATAATTTGAATATTTGGGTTCACATAATTTTCTATGCTTTAATACCAAAGTAAAATATAATTTATAAAGTTTAAGGTCATCAATAAAATAATTTTTAAATTTCATGGTTATTATAAATATTATGTATACATTGATGTTTTACGTAAAAATAAATTTATAAAAGAAGTTTATCAGTTTTCTGTACTACTATTTTAACTAGTTTTATAATATTTATTTTATATATTTTTAAATAGAATAGTCTTGGCTTGAAAAGAACTACACAATAAGTTTATTTATTAAAAATTATTTTATTAAATAATTTATGTGTGTTTTGATATCGTATTTTTAATTTTATTTTTTCAGAATAATTTTTTTTTGTAATAAGAATTTTAATTTTGTTAATTTAGAAAGCAAACACTAAAAACTAAAAACCAAAATTTTGAAACAACCATTCATGTTTTTCAAAAAACCAAAATCTACTGCAAAATCAAAAACTAAAAACTAAAAACTAGAAACCAAAATCCAAAAACCAAAAACTAAAAACCAGAAACCAAAAACTAAAAACTATAAAAACAATCATCACCTGAGTTAGATATATTTTATAAAAAACTATTAACTTTTTGATTATCAGTACAACAATGAAACCTAAAAATACATCTATGAATTTTATTTAATTTGCTTCTTTGTTTTGCATCTTTCAATGCTCTGTGAACACATTTATGAGAATACTATACCTGTTGCCTGTTTTGTATTTAAAGGTTTGGTGATTAGGCATTTGATACAAACTCAACAGCGAAATTACGGATAGCCAATCATATTATTCAGATGTTTTATTACAATCCAAAACCAAAAGCTTTGAATTCTACACAGCAATGTACTTCTTTAACTGCAGTAGAAAATCTATAGACCATATGGTATTTTCCTTTGTAAGGTGATTTCAAATGACTGGTTGGAGAGAACATCCGTCACAGCCTCAAAGACCAAAGCACGTAGAAGCTTTCACGAGTATCCATAAGCAATTCGGAAGGCAGTTCTTGACGGAAGGGTTATAGCAAAAAAAAAAAAAAAAAAAAAGAGTGACACACTCCATTGAAAAGGAAGACAAAAGACATGAGAAACCTCAAAAATTAGATATCTAAACTATGCTAAATTAAATGGTAGAAAAAAAAAACTTTTTTAAGAAGTTGATGCGATAGTGGTTGCTTATGTTTTTCTTGAAGCCTATGAGAAGAGCTTGTAACTTTTTGCCGAAAGGATAATGTGTCTCATTCCTCCAATGGGCGCAAAGATTGCTATCAAGACCCCAATTGTTATCGCAAACTGTAGTTATACATAGGATTAAAGAGTTATTAGTGTAATCACCTTGTGACTAAAGAAAGCCTTGTGTAATCAAGAAAGAAAGACTAACCCAAGAAGCAAACCAATGGAAGCTAAATAGTTTTGGTCGCTTCATGACCAACCATATAATGCAAGGTATCTGCAAATTATAGAGGTACAATTATACATCCATCCATCTTTTATAAAGTTTTGTAGAGTGACTTACGAAGTATGAGGTTGATGAGAAAACTAGGCCACCGAAGAACCCTAAAAGACCTCCGAAGAAGGGGATCATAATAGCTATAAGACATACAATTGCTACACAACACACAAGAAAGTGAATCTCAGTTTAGGAAAGAAAAAAAAAGTGAAAAAAGAAGATAAATGAGAAGTAATTACCAACGTATGTGCTACGTGCAACTAGACGCAGCATTGCTGAAGGAGTAAACTTCAGTGATTTCACCAGATATGACTCGATCGTATCAAACACTGACATCGCAAAAACCTATCAAGATAAATCATCAGTTACATTGTAATCACATTTTCAAGAAAACTAAGAGAATAAAAAAAAAAAAAAACTAGACCTGGTAACTTCCAATGACATGGATAAAGACCATGAAATTAGCTGCAGCTATAAGCCAAGCAGGTCTCTCAAGGGAAATGAGAACATCATCCTCAACATGAGCACCAAAAGCCCAATAACCAGAGATAGCTACACATAGGTAACAAAGGATGACGATCAAGTAAGCAACAACGACTCCTTTCCACATTGGTTTCTTGGAAGGGACTTCAGGTGTTGAAGGAATAGTAGCTTGGATCTCAAGAACCACACTGTGTCCTGCAAACGCAAACGCTATGGTTCCAATGCCATTAAAAGCGTCAAATATCATTGAGGCCGTGGTGTGTCCTCTTACTCCGTACTCTGCTGGACGATGTTCCGTTCCTTTCACTATTGACGCTACAGACGCTATCATTGAGTACCTACAAACACATATCATAAACAAAGGAACAAAAACGAAAACAAAGGATGTGTTGGGTTTGGTGAGAACAATACAAGAAAGACATAAGAGCAGCGAGAAGAGAGACGATCTTGATAGAGTTGAAGTCAGGAGACTGAGAGAGACCGACTTGGAGCACACCGAACCCAAGAATGTAATAAGTCTGACGGATATGATGGAGATGAGGAAAAAGAAGCTCGACGAATTTCTTAAGCGATTTGCCACCAGTCACGTTGTAGACTATGTCGGAAGCAATCTGGACCATAAGCTGTTGCGGCAAGACGATCCAGTAACCTAGTCTTGGTCCGAACGCTTCTTGTCCTAGCTCCGAGTAACGGTCAAACCGTTTCCCTGGAACGCTTTCGTGCAACTGAACCATTTGCCATAACGAGTAGAATGTTATAAGCCATGATAACATTATCGCAACAAGTCCAGGTCCCCTGTTACAATAATAATAATTATTATTATTACAACTTTTATTCTGTGAAGAAAACTAAATTTGTTTTTTTTTCTTTTAAGAAAACTTACCAGCCAAGCTGTGACATGGCGAAAGGGAGACCGAGAACTCCTGCTCCGACCATGGCCGTGACATTGTGGAAGGCAGAGTAATACCACTTGGCATTTCTAGACGCCGTAATCGGTAACCAATCGTTGTAATCCATTTGCTTGTTATTGTTGTTCTCCTCATCATCCTGATCAAGATTATGTAATGATTTATATATAGAGATGACATTATATGTCAAGAGGAAGACTTTTGAGTTTACCATATGTTGGCGTTACAAGAATGTTTGATTAGAGTGAATGATTTAATGTTTATCGCTAAACTTTTAAGAGAATTTCTAGGATCAAAATTATTTTATAAATTCAGTTCAAGAGACACCAACCTTTAAAGACGTATAACTTTTTTTTAGGAAAAAAAAAGATCAAGTGAGGAAAGGATATAATAAAATGTTACAGTCATTGATGAAAACTACATTATTCATGTGATATATACATAAGGATAAAAGATATTTGTAAGGAAGATAAAGGTTATTACCGCTGGAGGAGGCACATTGAATGTCATTGTTGTTTTGTGTTTTCTTTAATACCCACAAAAAAATGAAAATACAGGGAAATGTATTTTTCTTTTTTAGTATAAAATACGTATAGAGAAGAAAACAAAAAATAATATTAGAAGAGTGATTACTGTTTTTTTAATGGTATGATTTAAGGACAGTGAAGAGTTTAAATAGAAAGGTAACTAGGGTGAAAGTAAGTTTTTTATTACTTGGATCATAGGAAAGTGAGGATGGTATTTTGAACGAGTCTGCAGTTACTCGCAAATCCAACGACTCTGGTCTCTTCCTATTTCTTTACTCTCAGATCTCTTCTTCTTCTTTGTTTTATTACCCACGTTTCTAGCCTTAATTCATCCCGATAAACCTGCGTTCCCACAATTAATTAAGGCAATTGGAAGATTTTTTAAAGAAACATTTAAAAGTCTACAAATCGTATAACAGTTTAAGAGAAGATTATAAAAACTAATCAGCTTATTACACAATTTCACTGTTTTTTTTTTTTTGCAAAAAATCATATTTAAAATACTGAAGTAAGACCAGTAATTTTGTTTGAGTTTTTAGCATTTAATTAAGGGAAAATCTCTTAAATATCACAAAACTGTTTTCATAAAATATTATACAAGAAATAAAATGATCAAAATAACATGATATGTGTAACTTTAGAAATACTATTTCCATATAAGTAGCACATTTCTTGGAGTTATTTTGGTTTTGCCTGACACCAAGTCAATAGAAACCTTGTGTGTATGTACAAAAGGAAGTTTGACATTTTACTGTGGTCAATCTCGTTGGCCTAAGAAAAAACAAACTTGTCTATACATTGCATCAATCCCTGGCTTTCACGCACTGAATAGCCCAAACAAAAACGCTTAATGAGTTTCTATGACTTCTGAAACCTCAAAACATGTTTCTATGTATTTTAATTTTTCTTCTTGTTCCTTTTTTTTTCTCCCTCACTCTCTCTTTTGGCTACCGAGCACTTCTTCCTATGTAACGCTGCTGTTGCCCTGACTTTTCAACACGAGCTTTGCGTACAGCTTGTTGGATCTGCTTCTCGTGCTCTTTAAGCATTTCATCAAGATTTCCACCAGGAGGCATCAACGGTCCTGAGTAATGAATCCTGTTTTTCCTTGGTGCGTTTCCCTGACCACATCCCAAAACAACAGTTACATACCAAAAGGTTGATAATGCACACAGAATAACTAAAAAAGGAAACGTGAGGCTTACGGTTGAGTAATCTCTGTTGGAACTTCTCCTACAAGAATCACCAGACTTCGGCTCTGCATTAGTTTGCCTTTTGATGCTTCCACCTCTGTTCCATTCTGTGCCAGCAACACTTGGGTGAACCATTGTAGAAGCATGAGCGTAACCATTCTGTTGGATCCCTTTTCTAGGTGGTTCGATCCTGAACCCTGTGCCACCTTCCTCGTCTGTTTTGAACTTATGGCTTATGCATGTGACCTTGGACTGCCCTGCGGCTATAAACTCAGGTGTCTGTGCAGTTTTAAGATCTTTTCCTCGTCCTCTTGTCACTGTCTCTCCCCCTCTTCTCTTTTTATCCTCTGCCTTTACTCTGCAACCAAAACTTTTATAAGAAAAGACCCACAAGAGAGTGAAAACAATGAACTCAAGATGTCTTACTTTCTTGCTTCTTCGTTGCGAAGCTTAGCGTCAAGTTCCTTGCTCGGTTGATATCTAGGTAAGTTTGATGGATTAGCAGGGAGTGGCTCCGTGGTGAAGAACTGAATAGAACAAAGTTTTCAACTCATCATGAGAATGCATCTAATAACTTGTAAAAGAAGCATAGATTTAGGGTTAGTATCTATATATATTACTTCGCTCCTTAATGCAGAAGCAGCTGATCCACGTTTCTCAGGCTCTATTGCAAGTAGCTTGTTTATGAGTGTCATAGCTGATGCAGGGAAATGACTGAAGGTTTCACCAAGAACAGCCTTGTAAGGGTGACTTGGTTTAAAGCTTGTTGCAAGTGGCAGAGTTTCTCTTATCCAGTAATCTTCTGAAGGTGAACCACAGAGCTTAAATATCTTGTGTATCTGCTCCACCTGAGAAGCAGAAAGTATAATTATCTCACTAGTTATATTATAAAGTGTTAGATCCTAAAGTGTTTTAAATCTCCGTGCACCAATTATAACCGTTTTTAAATAGATAAAAATATTTTTTAGGAAAAAAAATATCGTGTTATGAGACTATTATTATGAGTCTAAGAGATTTGTATAAACTATAAAGTAAGTATTTGCCTCAATCAAGTTTTCTCTCTAAGTGTTCTTTCTTTCTTGTTTGATTCGCGTTTATTCTCACTATATACTCAATCAGAATCTGATAGATGGTGTTTAGGGTGATAAAGTCAGTCCTAGTTGCTACCAAGAAACTAAAAATGTACTAGAATGTGTTCGCATTACTTCTGTACGTCCTGGCATGATAGGCTTTCCAGCAAAGAGCTCAGTGAGAATGCAACCGGCACTCCACATGTCTATGGCTGGTCCATACTCAGTAGCACCGAGTAGCAGCTCAGGCGCTCTATACCATAACGTTACAACGCGACTTGTCAGCTGTAGATCGCCATCACCCCGGTAAAAATTAGCCAAACCAAAGTCACCAATCTTCAAAACACCTTCGTTATTAATCAAGAGGTTAGATCCCTTGATATCACGGTGGAGTATCCCTCTTCTATGGCAATGTTCAAGCCCACGAAACAGTTGTTGCATATAGCATTTGATCTGAAAACAAAGTCACTTGAGTTTTTTTCCAAAGTGTTATGTCTGTAAGGAAAACAAAAGATGTAACAAATACCTGAGTTTCAGAGAATTTGATTCCAGGATTTGCGGCTAGACCAGCGAGATCATGTTCCATGTACTCAAAGACAAGGTAGAGACTACCTGAGAGTCTAGAGGTAACTAAACCTTCAAGCTTCATAACATTAGGATGATCAAGCTTGCGGAGAATGAGAATCTCCCTGGCCATAAACCTAACACTCTCTGGATCCATATTCACAAACCGAACTTTCTTCATCGCTACAATCTTTCCTGTCTCAAGGTCTCTAGCTTTGTACACGCTGCTGTAAGTCCCCTGTCCAATCTTTAACACAATAAAACTGGTCACAACGAGAGATTCAGACAGCAAAAAAAAAAAGTTTTTAGCATCCCTATAGGACCAACACGTGGCAACACGTGACTAGTCTGGATGACCAGTTCTGTAGGCTACAATAACTATGTATAATTCAAAGAAAAATAAAATTTCTTTCATAAAAACATCAACTAACTTTTTCTAACTTCTCATAGGAATCTGCTGAGCGAGGAACCCATCCTTTGATGGCTTCTCCGGCGACAGAGGTCAACCAAGATGGCCATTCTCCGCTAGTGGGTTCTGTTTTATTTCCGGTCAAACTCTCTGACTTCTGCATAGGCTTCCCCACGGGAATAGCCGTGACTTTTCTTGTCGGAGCTCCGACGGTAACTACTGGGTTGGTGTTTCGATCAGAGGAGGTGGAGGGACGACGCGCCACTGGATAACCATTAGCCACGACGGTGATGGAAGCTTCGGAAGTGGGACGGGTGAAAGATCCTTCTTTTTTAGATGAAGAGGCCAACGAAGTAGACGGAGGGAGGAGTTGAAGGATGGATTTGCTGGAGTCTAAGAGGTCGTTGTTTGTAACGGCGGCGTTTGGAGAACGCGCGGTGGCGCAAATACAACCCATTATTACAAAGATACAACCATTCAAACTTCTATTACAACTCTGATATGATCGGCGACCAAAAAGCTCTCATGTTTTGTTGTTGTCTCTCTCACGTTTTGTGAGTAAGAAGTGGAACGTGCGTGCCACTCAAATCTCTTTTTTTTTAATGTTTCTTCTAGAATTCAAATGATTGTGAGTAGGCGACTAAAGATTTTTTTTTTTGTAACAAAAAAAAAGAAAAGAAAAGGCGACTAAAGGATTTTGTCAACTCAACAGCTTGAATTTTTCTTTCTTCTGGTCATAATTGGGTCTCATTGGTTTTGTTAAATGGGCCTATTTTGACATGCAAAGCCTGACGATTCTTTTCATTTGCGTCTATATTTTTTGTCGCCTTGTTCTCTCGTGCCAACAGAAAATGACCAAGTCCGATGAAGTATCACTAATGACAGCCTTATCCATTACCTTAGACAGACGTACAAAACAAAAATCATATGTTGTCATTTGATCTAAAGTACAATAATGACATCATTAATATCTACTTGCGAGTTGGGTATTTATGCTAGACATTTGAGAATCTTGAATTTTAGAACTTCTCAAATACTTGATGTTTTTTATGTGGTCAATGTAGTACATATATTTCCACATGATCGCAATGTTAACTTTATCTTATCTTAGATTGGTTGAAAATAATAAAATGTAAATATATTTATTGATCTCATGTAAAATTATATACATAGTTACTGAAATAAAGAAAGTAGATAATATACTTTTCAAAGAACTATTTGTTAAAAAAAAATTATTTTGATCATAACTACAACTGGCAAAGAAAATCGATAACTCTATTTCTCAGCAACCACTTCAGAAATTAAAATGGATAAATTTTTAATTTAAGTAGACCAATTATACCAAATTGAACATAAAAATCATAGAACCAAAAATACTGCTTAAATGTGATAGTTAAATACTATACAAATATTGGATCGTACTCATGCTGTATAACATATATATGCATGATTCCATACACTCTTATTTCAAACGAATGTAGGCCATCATCCATCAGTCTTTTTACTCCTGATGCAATTTCTTCTTTTTCTTTAAGTGAATCCTTATATCTTTAAAATTCTCCCACCAACTCAATTTTGATATCATGAATGTCTGTTTTGTTTTTAAACTATAACTATTCTTTAATATCTTAAATCCCCAATCTGGCGCATCAAATTCGGATATAAGTAAACAACACACTTATAATGGACTAGAATATTGATTTCTTCGATGAAAGACTACATCATAAGAAAATAAGCCGGGGAATGAAAGATCATGTGGCAATAAAAACTCAGAAGTAAAAAAAAATAACGAATTCTATTCACATCCTATATTAATTACTAATATAAGGTGCTCGTAGATATAAATCAAATGCGTCCGTCTTCTAGATAATCGTATACGGAGATGTTCAACGTCGTCTCCCGTTGGCTACCTTCCTCCACGCCACCACTCGCGCTGTCCTGGTTTAGGGCGAATCCTGCGTCCACAGCCATGCCTGCGTCGGAGGCAGCTTTCTGTATGGACTTAGGAGATGTGTTGGAGGCCAGGGAAGGTTGTAGCAAGTGAGGGAAGTTAAAAGCTTCGTTGTCAAGGGAAGATGGTCGGTGCAAGCAGTAAAAAGCGACGTCGTGTGCTACGGCAGCTCCTTCTGCTGTGGAGAAAGATCCTAGCCAGAGTCGTTCACGAGTTCCCGGAACCCTAATCTCCGATACCCATTTCCCCCATTTCCGGCGACGTATGCCTTTGTACTTGGCCTGGTGGGTTTCTCCGGCGTCTCTTGAATCCATATTGAGGTGGTGATATTGAGAGGAAGTGTTGAATATAAATACTTTGGAGGAGAAGAAAGTCAAGTCCGATTTGTATGAATGTACAATATTTATATAATACTTTTAGGTTAGAGGGGAAAAATAATAATAGTCAAAGATATGACCAGGGGAATATGTGATATTGACATGCGGCTGACACATTTTGATGTTTTCTTTTTCTAGGATGATCTTATTTGCGTTTCAACGTGTTAACATTTACATCAGCTATAAACCCATTTGGATAAACAAATGAAATTTCAACATATGAAAAGAAAACAAGTGGTGGATACAGATGGATCACTCGATATGAGCGTGATTAATAGAATTGTGACAAGAAACTTATCGGTACGTAACAAATTACATGAGCCGAACAAGTTTGATTTATATAGGTTTTATTAGGAAAGAAGATTCGTTAATGTAGGGCATATAAAACAAATGTGATGTCGATATAATTAGTTATCAAACTAGCTCATTTTTTTTTTTGTTAATCGAGTATTCTAACCCACAAAAATGGTCTAGACTAATTATAACGGTCTTCGGTCTCATATACTAGAATCTTTATATAAATTCTGCAGTAGTCAAAACTCAAATCCAGAGGCGGACACTCTAGTTGGAGCTCTTTTACCACTAGACCAAAGCAATTTGGTTCAAACTAGCTCGTTATGATTTTCGGATAACCAAATCATTCATTTTTTTCGAGATACAAGATTTACCATACCTAAAGAAGCACCCCAATTACGTCTGATTCAGTTTCGCGTATATTTTCTTTTTGATAATTCAGAGGTTCCTCACTTGCGTGGATCATTCCTCTGGGCCCGGTCAGACAGCGGTCCACTTCAATCGGGAGAGTTTTATTTGGGCTAGGGACAAGGCCCAACACCCAGTATCGTATTTAGTGACAAGAATTAGCAGTTTCCCTGCCTGACACCGAACCCATGAATATGACAATTAGCTCACAAGATCTTTACCAAACTGCTACCTCATCCCGTCACGTATATTTATTTTATTAAAAACATAATTTGGCCCAAAATTTCATCATAAATTTATTTACAGCTTCGCTGTGAATAAACTATATATTTGCATGATAAAGGTTATACATTTTCTGCTAATTAAAAAAAAAAAGAATCATGGCTTTAAATGTAACATTTAACATGCATTCATATCAATAATACAAATAAATCCGGCGAAAATAAAAACTAGGTGTAACATGCACGTAATGAGAGAGATATTACGATTGATGATGTATATCGCGACATCACGTGGTGAACCACATGCAACTCGCCTCTCTTTCTCTCTTTTTTAGGGGATTTGTGTTAAAATTCATCACGGATGACGTCATGATATAGTCTTGTTGTCTGAGTTTGACTAAAAGACGGAAAGTTGTTTATTGTCTGTTTCGTTCTGCACACAGAAAGCGAACAAAAAAAAAAGATATGGCGTTTGTGGTCGAACATGTTTATTGGTACACAAATGTAACACGAACTGCAAAGATTCGTCTCACACGGAAGATGAACTTCTCTCACTTTGGAGCAACCCAATTTGAATGCAATCAACTCTCCTCATTACCTATCTACAAAGACCATGTCTTCTTGTGTATTCGACTTCGCGTCACGCCACATAGTTTGTCATAATTCACAAAAAATAGTATTCCTAATTATGGTTAACATGTCGATCATCATGAGATTAAAATAATTATTCTAGGCTTGCAAAAACGTCTATTAAAAAAGATATATATGGCCAACGTTTTCCCAACAAACAAAGAAGAAACTACCATAAAATTTTAAGAAACAAAAAATTGAAGAATGTTAATATATTTATTGATATAACACATAGAAGCTGAAATTTAAAAGATTAAACATTTTAGTGTAACTTTATTAATTTTATATAGTTTGGAGGCCATAAACTCTATGAATATTAACCTTTTAAAATTTAGGGATAATGTCATTGGTTCATCGGCTATGCCTAGGACTAAGGGTCTGACTGGTTGAAACGCGGCGGTTGCGATTGCGGTTGCGGGAGTTTGTGGATGTGGGTGGTTGCGGTTTCTAGCGTTATTAGGCGATTTGTAAGACTGGTACAGTGATTAAAAACTGGTGCGTTTGCGGGACATTTATGACTGGTTGATTATGAGATACTACAGCGGTTCAATAATAAATTTCCAATATTAACATATTATAACATTATAAAATAGCAAAACATACTGTTATGATAAAAATAATAACTATTAATATATTATAAGTAATAACAATATTATTTTTATTATTTTTATTTAGATAAAATATAATATTATAATATAATATAATATAATATAATTATATTTATATATGTATATTTATATATTTATATATTTATATATTTATATATTTATATATTTATATATTTATATATTTATATATTTATATATTTATATATTTATATATTTATATATTTATATATTTATATATTTATATATTTATATATTTATATATTTATATATTTATATATTTATATATTTATATATTTATATATTTATATATTTATATATTTATATATTTATATATTTATATATTTATATATTTATATATTTATATATTTATATATTTAATATTGAAAAATATAGTGAAAATTCTTGATTTAAAGTTTTTATAAATAGATTATGATATTTTTAGTTAATTTAAATTAAAAAATAAAAGGTAGATATAGTTTTAGTTATATTATTTTTATTCTTATTTTTCAATTTAAATTTTAAAATAATTTTTTACCCATCCGCAATCGCCCGCAAACGCAAACGCTAGCTGAAACCAGCTTTTGATTTTAAGAGGTTGGAAGCGGTTTGAAATGATTTGTAGCGGTTTTTGTGATTGTTGCAAAACGCTAGCAACCGCCATCAACCGCAAAAGCTGCGTTTGCGGGTGGTAGCGGGGAAACCAGTCGGACCCTAACACTCTCATATAATGGTATAAAAATTTATAAAGGGATGGAACAAAGAATATCTTATATTAAGAGGCAAACACGCAAACATAGCAAAAGCAAGACATCTCTATAAAATGTGATTGATTTACTAACACATAATGTGAGTTTTGTTACAAAAGTATGTTTTCGTTTCTCCATCTGTTGGGTAATGCTTCCACAAATTGCACAAGGAAGGGTAAAGCAAAACCAGACCAAAGAGATACATAAATCTCTACTTGAAAGCATCTGAAGCAGAGTACAAGAAGTCCAAGAACCCTGTCCCCTTCAATAGACCTTTACCTGTCAATAACTCAAAATCCAACAGCAGTAAGAATCCTATCACTGCTGCTTTCCCGTTTATCACTTCGTTCTTCCTCGAGAAACCAAATCCTTGAGAGCCCTCGTCCACCACCATCCTCACCTGTTTCCACAAATTTATCATCAATCTTTTGGTATTCTCGACGAAACAGGTTTTGTTTTAATGTTTTACCTCGTCTACGTTGACATTTGTTGCTGTGAGACCAGGCTGAGCTTTCCCACTGAAGACGATTTCAGCAGCTGCCTCGTTCGTCCCGTTGCCTCTAATGCTGATGTAGATGTTTTCTTCATCAAATTTGACAGGGTACACAAACAGCTTTCTCAGTGCAGGTGTCAAGACTCTGAGAACAGCGTTCTTAGGGTACCATTCCTTGATCTCTCCAGTTCTTAGATCAAATGTACTATCCGTCGATGGACACACAATGCAACCATCCTGTTATTAGAAAAACCAAAAGAACCGTGAGTAAAAAAACAGTAATCAAACTAAGACCTTGATGCATCACAATAGTGGATGACAACTCAAACAAAAGATACGGTGAACCTATGATGCACAACCAATTTGTCTACAAAGCGAATCTTTGCACACACGTCAGCTGCCTGTAACATCGCAGCTGACTATTTGATTTAGTGACAAATCATGTAATTTCCATCTAAGCAAAACTGTTAACATATACAAACAATCTAATAACACTTTTGATTTCACATTATGTGATGTGCAACCAATTTGTTTATAAAGCGAAATTTTGCACACGCGGTAGCTGTAACATCGCAGCTGAGTAACTGATTCAGGACAACTCAAGTAATTCGAACTAAGCAAAGAAGTTAACATGTTCAAACAATCTTCAAAGCGTAATCATTCTATATGTAGGTAGTTACATTTCACAGCAAGGTAATACATACTATAGTGTTCTTAATCTAACTTCTTCAATGTGAACGTTACTATAGAACCAAATAAAACTGAAGCTAGCAGACAGGAACCAGAGACTATGTCAGTGGAAGTAAGTCACAAAAGCCATGTCTATCTTCATAAACTCGCTAAACCCATAAAACCAGTCACTCTTACTCTGTCAAGCATTTTCACAAACACCTTATCTACTCAACAAAGTTCTCATCTTTACGCTGTAAAAACAATAAATAAGTTTAAAAGAAGGAGAAACCTGAGTGAGCTTAGCATTGAGAAGACCCTCGCTGTAAGCTCCTTCGGCGGGAGAACGATTTTCAATAGCAAAGACATCGTTCTTATACCAAAGCAGCAATATCGTCTCATCGTCTTGGATAATCACTCTCCGTTCACCTTTCGGAAGCGCGGATAACGGCACCACCGGCACCCAGTTTCTTCCGGGAGAAGTAACGGAAGACGACGAGGAAGAAGAAGAAGGAGAAACTTCCGTCGCCTCGCATCTGACGATTCCTACACTCCTCTGCTTGGAGTTTTGGTTTAGTCGGTAAGTGAGAGTGAACTGGCGGTTAGGGCGGGGATAGAGCGGAAAGGTTTTGGGTAATGACGTGGCGCGGGTGAAAGAGGGAGGAGGAGGGGTGAAGGAGTAGTTACGTGGGAGAGAGGGAGATGCGGTGGTCGCCATGGAGGAGAGTGAGAGAGAGAAGCGTGAGATGATAGAGGAAGTGCATTTGTCCACACACACAAGGAAGAGACAAGTGGATAACGATGGAAGAAGGATGAATTGATGGTAGCCACACTTTTTTTATATGGGCCTCTGTTCTGCCAACACGCCTCGCTTCCTCAGATATTTTTTATCTAATATGGGCCTTTAGATGAAAAGCCCATAACTTTCCCCATGAACTTACCTTTATGGCTGGCTTCTTTTGTAGTGTCCACTTTGAACTCGTATTATCTCAGGTTATGCGCAAGTAAACCGATCAGGAGAAGTCTCTTACTGTCTCAGGGAGATGTTGCTTGCTTCAAGGGCTATGCAATGCTGGGGAATTCCCTTGTAGATGTTTATGCAAAATCAGGAGATATTAGCCCTGTTCGTTTGGTTGCCGCAGGTTTCTGCGGCTGCGGCTGCGGCTGAGTCTGCGGCTGCGGCTGCGTTTGTTCATTTGGTTGTTGTTCGTTTCGTAGACGCAGCCGCAGACGCAGACTCAGCCGCAGCCGCTGATTGGTGTTCGTTTCGTAGACGCAAGTGATTAACTCAGACGCCAGACGCAGTCGCAGGAATGTAATTTATGTTGTTCGTTTGACAGACGCTGCGGCTATTTTCATTTAATTCATATTTTAATTTAAAAAAATTGTAAAATCATATTTTTAATAAATAAAATATATTTTAAATTTGTCAAATTTTATTTTAAATAAATAAAATGAAGTTTAAATATATTTACATCCATCAAGATATTATATTTAATTGGTAATAAAATTTTAGTCAAATATATAAATTTAACAACATTTTTTTATTTTTAATTGGTAATAAAATTTTAGTCAAATATACAAAAAATAACAACATTTTTTTGTCATAAATCATAAGATAAATTATCTAATTATACAGAAATAACAACATTTTCATTGTAAGATATTTTGTCATTTACTTATAAGTAAATATAGCATTTTCACAAAGTATGTATAAATTATCTTTATATTATACTAACATCTACAATTTAGAATCTAAACTTTTATTTACATAATTTATATTCCCTAATTTTAAAAAAAAAATTCAAAGAAACATTATTTAGAAATAAGAGAACAAAAAGAAGTATTTAAGATAAAGAAAATAAGAAACTATAGAATTTACAGTGAGTTATCTAGTCTACAAAAATATTTAATATTCATAACTCAAGTGGTCTTTCTTTCTTTCTCTCTCACGACCTATCAACACTCTGGTGTGTCCTCTTCTCTTGCTTCTTTCTTTATAGACACAACAAGACATGATGGGTTTTGGGAACTTGTCTATGTTCCAATGCGGGTGCTATCATCTGAACTTTGCCATATCTAAGACATCTTGCGTTTGCTGTAAGTTACATATGCCAAGGAGAAAAGATGTACAAACTACTCACACACCAAAACTCAAGTTAGCTTAGACAAATGCATCAGTAGAAAGAACCCAGTAGCATATAAGAACAAGACATAGGCTTGACCCATGTAATAAATTGTTACAACAAACTTGTAAGAAGCATTACTAGCATATAAACACGCACCAGAGCATCAGACTCAACTTTACACTAGAAAGACAAATCAAAATTGAACAAACCAGATCAACAAAAAAGAAACAGGATAAACCTTTATAGAATCCACACTCATGGATCCAGTACCTAATCATATTACTAAATAGGGGAAAAAGGTTACCTTAACTCCTGCCCACAAAAGAACTCAGAGTCCGAGACCACAAAAGCACAGACCACTAGCTTAGCTAAACCATTAATAAGAGATAAGAGAGCTTGATACCTGCAAAAAAAAAANATAAATATTCAAATCAGCTACAAGCTCTTCACAACAAAAGGTGATCTTAGTAACTAGGTTACATACAGCGTATGATTAAACTTAGGCAAGTAAAGCTCTGAGCAAAGCTTATCAGCGACATGTTCATTCATCATTATCATGTATTATACATACCACTAGCTTAGCTAAACCTCTAATCTAAGCATCAACAACAGAAAGTTAACATAAGCTTATCTCTTGCCATAGTTTCAAACAAAAAGCATCAGTTTCACTATCCAAAATGATGATAATTGAATCCACAAACCCATCTAAATGAACAGACCAACAAACAACGCTAAACATCAGCCAATTTCTAGTTTCATCCTCTCTCCATTTTTGTACTAAACCCTAAACACAAAAAACAAAGACACTCAACGGATTGATATATCATCTTATGCTACACATCAAATCAAAGACAAACCCAGAGCAACATACAAAACGATTGAAACCCATAAGAAATCAATCGTAAACATATACATAGGAGAGAGAGGAAGCTTACGGGAGAGAGAGCTTGAGGCGTCGAGGGAGAGAGCTTGAGGCGTTGAGAGAGAGAAGCTCGATGCGTCGGAGAGAGAGAGAATGAGTGCTTGAGGCGTCGAGGGAGAGAGCTTGAGACGTCGAGAGAGAGAAGCTCGATGCGTCGGAGAGAGAGAGAGAGAGAGAGAGAGCTCGAGCTCGTGGCTGCGTGCGTCAGGAGAAGCTCGTGGCTGCGTGCGTCGGAGAAGCTCGAGGCTTCGTCGGAGAGTGAGATGAGCTCGAGGTTGGTCGGAGATGGAGATGATCGAGGCTGGAAGGAGATGAAGATTGAAGAGGAGATCTGCGTCAAATGGAGTTGCGGCTGCGTCTATCAGGGTTAGGTTTGTTTGTAAATACTAAATAACGTTAAGGCCAAAAAGGTAAATTACCTTTCTAGCCGCATCATTTGCATCACAGACGCTAGATTTTTCGGCGTCAAACGCAGAAGATGGCGTCAACCGCGGCGTCTAGACGCAGGAGATGGCGTCACGCAAACGAACAAAAAAATTTAAAAAGATAGCCGCAGCCGCAGCCGCAGGTAGCTGCGGCTGCCAAACGAACAACCCTATTGTAGCTGCAAAGCGAGTATCTGATTTGATGACAAGATTCGGTTTTAAACCTGACCATGTAACCATGGTTGCAGTTCTATCGACATGTAACCAAGCGTAAGGCTATTTACGAAGATGTAGTGTGATTATGGCATAGGACTTTGTCTCCAACACTTTTCTTGCATGGTTGATCTCTATGGCAGTTGTATGCTATGCAGCTGTTGGTTCTTGGAGCAACTTTGATGAAGTGAGGACTGTCGTGAGGCCCCTGGGAGTGCTTGGATGGACACAAGCTCTGGGTTTGTAAAAGATCTGATAATGCTTTGTATTCATTCAGATAGTTTTACAATGAGACTTTACATCGCCTTATATACATGACGAAGATCTTAACAAACTAGATACACACTTATCTTCTCTAGTATATTCACAACCGAATATACGTAAGATCCTAATATCTTGAGCTTCAGAATATTCTCTAACTATATCCCAATACCCCTCCTCAAGTTGGAGCATGAAGATTTCTAATGCCCAACTTGAAAAGAAAGGATTGAAATACCTTCCCGCCAAGAGCCTTTGTAAAAATGTCTGCCAACTGATTTAACGTGGATACATGCTTCGTTCGAACTACTCCACGCTGTATATCGTCTCTAATAAAATGGCAATCCAACTCGACATGTTTGGTACGTTCATGAAAAACAGGGTTGGCAGCAATGTGCAGAGTGGAACGTCTGTCACAAAATAAATCCATCGGCCCTTGATGAACAATACCCATTGTGCGAAGAACATTCTTGATCCATTTCAACTCACACAAGGCTTCAACCATTGCTCGATATTCTGCTTCTGCAGAGGAGCGAGATACATCTTGCTTCTTAGATCTCGAGCTTCAGAATATTCTCTAACTATATCCCAATAGTTTGCACTGTTCTTTGTGGGAGACACATCAAGCCCTCAAGCATGTTATAACTATCCTCTGTTACATGGACTGAATCAGCCAAGGATAGACGCTGTTGGTTATGACATGAATGAGGAACTTCGTCAAAAAAGTAGGATGAAGTTGACCCTCGTGAATCTTTATTTAGTTAATAACACATATTCTATTAACACATAATCTATCATCAGACCGAAAACAATCTATACACACATGACCACTTCTAGTTGGACTTGTATATCATTTCCTGGCATTAACACAATTTGGCCAAGAGTGGGGGCTTGCTGGGGAAGTATTTTTTCCTATATACCACAATGACAACTTATATATGTAAGGTAGCTCTACTTCATCATGCAGGAGCTTTATAATTCCTCAGAACTGGTCAGCCAGTTGAGGAAACTTCTGCAGCAGCCAGGTTACTCCTTTTATAGCAGCCTAAACAGAAATACAAAGGATAGTTAATAGTATGTTTTACATAGCAATGTCAAATGCATCAACACAATCAGAAATAAGTAGTGGCTCATATTACCAAAACGGTGTCTCCAGGTTTGATCGCAGGCTCAACACAGTCTCTTCCATATCTGCAGACAAAGCGCCCGGCAATAAACAAATTGGCATTAAGGTCGGTCCATTTTAGTTGTGTAGAGAAGAGAGTGCTTACACAATCTGTCTCTTGCCATCAATAACTTGAAGCCGGTAAAAACTACAACCTTTACTAAACGGGAAGTTCTTCCCTTTCCATTCTGTTTGAGACACTCCAAGAGTTTATCATTACAACAACATATATATAGGCTTTCCGTTTATGTCACGTAACAAAGAAGACTAACCTAAATGCCAAGAAACACCAACAGCTGACGAGTCCTCTTTCGAAATATCATCTATCACGAACTGAAGATCCGTACTTGTTGCTTCGATGAACTTCCCGAAAAACTCTAGAATCGCCTGTATCAACGGTGTTACCAATATTAGGTAAAGAAAGCTCTGAGAGATAACAAAAAAAAAAGGAACTTGTTTACCGTTCGGCCAACGAAAGGGGAAGAGAAAACGAGATCCTCGTAGACGCAGTCCTGAGCGATTAGGTCTGTGACGGAGGATAAGTCATGGACGTTGATAGCGGCGTAGAAGCTCGAGACGACTTCATACGCTGGCGTCAGAGTTGTTTCGAGAACAACGTCTTTGGCTGTCTCTGACGGTGACGTGGCTGCTTTTGCAGCCAGACAAGAGGATGTGAACAGTTGGTGACGTGTACGAGTGAGGATTGTTGGCTTCAGGAGTGTGTTTCTGAGGGAGAAGGAAGGAGGAAGAGGGACGGGAGACGGCAAACAAGGGGCGAGAGATAGAGTGAAGCTCATCGTCGTTTGTCTTGGATTTGATTTACACAGAAGGACCGAATGGCTTTGACATTATTAAAAGCTGATTATCCACAAAATTTGAATTTTGATTCATAAACATGAGGTATAGTAGGTAACATAAATTTTTTGGGATAACATTATGTGAGATAAATTATTCCTAGATGTTTTACAAAAAAAATTAAAGTTGTATGAGAAATAAATTTTAAGTGTAAAAAAATTCTATGAGAAAGAAAATTTATTTCACAAATTTCAATTAAATAAAATGAAGTAGAAAACATTCAGATGTATTATTAACAGAAAATAGTTTAGTTTTTTTTCTTTTAATAAATAATACTTATAACCAATTAAAAAATGCTCTATTTTTTTTGGTTGAACTAGTTTTATTCAAGAGAAATTTTTTTGGATAGTAATTTATTTTTATAAAAATAGTTATTAAGGAGAAAAATTATCAAAATAGATTTTTATTAAAGGATAAATGTTTAATTATATCCTTAAGTTAACTAATCTATATTTAGGGTTTAGTTAAGTGATAGAGTTTTGGGTTTAAAGTTTCAAATTTTAAAAAATAAAAAACAAAAATTATTATTTTAAAATTAAATAAAATATTATTGATCATTTTATTATTTGAAGATTATTTTTGTGACAAAAACTAAAGAAAAAACTTATTTAAGGGAATTATTTTCTATTTATTTTTATTTTTATGTAATGAAGATAAATTATATAAAAACTAGTATTTTTAAAAAAATATTTGTGCAAAAATCTTAAACATCAAGTCCCCAAGTAAATTGAAACAAGTACTCCCTCTGTTTTTGAATAAGTGTCATTTTGACTCTTTACACATAAATTAAGAAAATTGTATAATGGACTAATATATCCCTATTTAATGTATGTTTAGTTAAATGAAAATAATTTAAGTAAAATACTATTAGTTATTCAAAAGGGTAAAAAATAGATTTAATGTACAAAATTACATTGGGATTGTAGAATGACATTTTTTTTGAAACAAAATTAGAAGGCTAAAGTGACACTTATTTAGAAACAGAGGGAGAGGGAGTACTAATTTTCATTTATTGGAATAGTGAATGCTATAAATACTAACGACCACAGCTTAATCAACTGGTGAATGCCAAACATGGAAGTAGTGTCATCTCTCGGATTCCGAGACCTCCCATCCCTCACACTAACCTCAAACCTCAACCACCGTCCTCCTCCTTCCTTCAAACGCAGAGGCCCGGCGAAATATCCTGCCAGACCCGGCAGAGCTAGACGCCCTTCAACATCTCCCGCCAAAAAGCCAAAACCTTTCAACGAAAAAGACGCTTTCCCTTCTTCCCTCCCTCTCCACTCCAAAAACCCACACATCATCCACAGAAACCTCCAAACCCTCGCGAGACAGAACAAACTCGAAGACGCTCTCACGATCCTCGATTATCTCGAACAGAGAGGGATCCCAGTAAACGCGACGACTTTCTCCGCGCTTTTATCCGCCTGTGTTCGCCGGAAGTCGCTGATTCACGGCAAGCAGGTTCACGTCCACATAAGGATTAATGGGTTGGAGAAAAGCGAGTTCCTTGCGACGAAGCTCGTTCATATGTATACTGCGTGTGGTTCGATCGAAGATGCACAGAAGGTGTTCGACGAAAGTTCTAGCTCGAGTGTTTATTCTTGGAACGCGTTGCTTAGAGGGACTGTGATATCTGGGAAGAGGAGGTATCAGGATGTTGTGTCTACGTTTACGGAGATGAGAGAGCAAGGGGTTGATTTGAATGTTTATAGTTTTTCGAATGTGTTCAAGAGTTTTGCTGGTGCTTCTGCTTTGAGGCAGGGGTTGAAGACGCATGCTCTTGCGGTTAAGAATGGTTTGTTTAGTAGTGATTTTCTCAAGACTTCGGTTGTTGATATGTATTTTAAATGTGGTAAAGTAGGGCTTGCGCGTAGAGTGTTTGATGAGATTGGTGAGAGGGATGTAGTTGTGTGGGGTGCGATGATTGCTGGATTGGCTCATAACAAAAGGCAGTGGGAAGCATTGGGGTTGTTTAGGATGATGATAAGTCAAGAAGGAATGTATCCGAACTCTGTTATAATTACAACGGTTCTTCCTGTTCTTGGGGATGTTAAGGCGTTGAAACTGGGAAAGGAGGTCCATGCTCATGTGTTGAAGTCGAGAAATTATGTGGAGCAGCCGTTTGTTCACTCTGGTTTGATTGATTTTTACTGCAAGTGTGGGGATATGGTCTCTGGGAGACGGGTGTTCTATGGCTCTAAACAGAGGAATGCTATTTCTTGGACTGCGTTGATGTCTGGATATGCAGCCAACGGAAGATTTGATCAAGCTTTGAGGTCTATTGTCTGGATGCAGCAAGAAGGTTTTAAGCCAGACGTTGTTACCATTGCTACTGTGCTTCCTGTTTGTGCTGAGCTGAGGGCTGTAAAGCAAGGAAAGGAGATCCATTGTTTTGCTTTAAAGAAACTCTTCTTGCCAAATGTTTCGTTAGTCACTTCCTTGATGGTGATGTACTCAAAGTGCGGTGTTCCAGAGTATCCTGTCAGACTGTTTGACAGGTTGGAGCAAAGGAATGTGAAAGCTTGGACGGCTATGATTGACTGCTATGTGGAAACAGGGGATTTAAAAGCAGGGATTGAAGTGTTTAGATCAATGCTGTTATCAAAACACAGGCCAGATTCTGTTACAATGGGTAGGGTTTTGAGTGTTTGCAGTGAGCTCAAAGCACTAAAGCTGGGGAAGGAGATTCATGGGCACATTCTGAAGAAGGAATTCGAGTCTATCCCTTTTGTTTCTGCAAGAATCATCAAGATGTATGGACAATGTGGAGATCTCAGAAGTGCTAACTTCTCCTTTGATGCTGTTATTGTCAAGGGCTCTCTGACATGGACCGCCATTATAGAAGCTTATGGATGCAATGGACTCCTACGAGACGCAGTGAACTGCTTTGAGAAAATGATATCAGAAGGGTTTGCTCCCAACGCCTTCACCTTTACAGCAGTTTTGTCTATTTGCAGTCAAGCCGGATTTGCTGATGAAGCTTGTCGCTTCTTCAACTTGATGCACCGGACGTACAAATTGCAGCCAACAGAAGATCAGTATTCAATGGTTATAGAACTTCTCAATCGGTTTGGTCGTGTTGAAGAGGCGCAAAGACTTGTTATCATGAGTTCCGCGTCATCCCTACAAACCTGACAGTAAGTTGCTCTTCAAAGATTTCTTAAAAGTATATTATGTTTTCTTGTTTTGCAATAGCTTGGAGTTCATCAACTTGTAAAACATCATGCATTATGAAATGTAGATTTTCTTTACTTAAGATAAGTTAGAATACGAATATATTGTAGTTTCAGGATTCCATACAGCATAATTCCAAACCAAATCCAAACTACTAAACTACAGATCATATTGAATTACATAAGCAATGAGTTTACAAAAAAATGATTAAAAAAAAAATTAGTCACACCTCACAATCTTTAACACAGCTTATTAAATAGAAGCTATGTGTCAATTAGGAACAAACAATATAATTTATAACTATGGGTGAAGAGGTCCATATCTGGGACCCATCAAGCTCATCTGTTCCTTTAGAAGAAGACAAGTGTCCTTCCCTGCATAACTCTGATGAACTTTATTCTTTGCTATAACGTCAGAGACTCAGAATCAACAACCCTTGTTCTTGATTCTAGAAACTAAACCCTAATACTTACGCATTCTAGGCCAGTAACTTAAGCTGCTATGAACCCAATATTGTAAGATGGAGCTGTAGGAACTCTACGAGAGTTTTGTTTTAAAGGTCCCAAAGAGAGTCAGTCTGGTATGTATCCCAAACATTCATCCCCATGTAATTAGCAAACCCCATTGAGTCATCTGTTGAATGCATCAACATGGTAGGAGACCCCAAAGTTGACTCGTTGATCGCTTGAATTTCTCTTGGTGAGAGCCTGACCATCGTTAGACCTGCGTTGGTTGAGCTTGAAGTGTCCACATGCATGGCTGACTCCACTGGCTCTGTTCTTAGGTAGAGTGTTGCCTCATGAGCCGCCATGCGAATGCTGTCTGAGCTCGAGTCTGCAGGACGTGGCAGGCTGCTGACGAACTCAGGGAAGTTGAGACGAGCCTCTCGTCCCCTGAAATGGAACGCTGCAACGTCATAGGCTGTTGCAGCCATTTCAGGAGTCTCGAAACTACCTAGCCAGATACGGTTCTTGGTCCCTGGTTCGCGGATTTCAGACACCCATTTGCCCCATTTCCTCTTCCGGACTCCTCTGTAGGCAGAGGGTATACCGGATTGACCATTTCGTGCACTGTTACTAAAATCACTAAGACCAGCCATGAACACACACACAAACACTGGCAAGGTTTTTCTCAAAATGTTTAATCTTTTTGTAATTTGTTGGATTCTGGTGTTGGTATGTTGACAATGTTTGCAGTTATATTTATAGGTGTGGGATTAGCATCATCTTAAAACAGCAGATAAAGCGTGTACATGTTTTATAATATCTCAAAGCTTCAGTAAGTGTAGCTTCCAGGAAACTTCAGAGATGGGTTGTGGGTTTAACAAGTGTTATGTCTCAAATGGAGATACTGTAGATTCACTTAAATAGTAATATTGTGATTATAATAATGAGAATCTAAAGGAATGAGTCAGAATCTGGATTGTGTGTTTAATATTGAAAAGAAGTGTAGTGAAGAAATGGAAGTAGTAGACAGTTGATGTGTTTGGATTTTTGCTATAGAAGACGCGGTTTTGTTGCATCACCTGTGGACCCTTTTATCATATATTTCATAACTTGTGATGGTAAGGGTTGGTGGAGAAAGTGGATTTATCCTCAAACAAATGTCAAGGTTCATTGGTTCATATACTCTTCCAGAGTCAATTCAACAAGAATAAATAAATTATTGGCAATTCCCATCTTTGGTGGTAATAAATAAATTCACAAACTCTCTACTCAATTAGAAAATAAGAGAAAAGTCATTTGTATATTTTTTTGGCCTATGGGAGTATACATGGATTTTAATATATCCATTCAAATCAGATTTATGGGTTTAACCTCTTTAACTACACTCTCTACTCAATTAGAAAATAAATGAAAAGTCATTTATTAATATTTTTGGCCTGTGAGAGTATACATGGATATTAGTATATCCATTCGAATTCAAATCAAATTTATGGGTTAAAACTCTTTAACCACATTTGAGTTTTATATATGTTGCGGTCATTTTCAATTAATACTTTAGGTTTATTTAAATCTTATGTATTAAAACAGAAGTCATGACTTGACTTCATGTGTGATTTTTTTAAAAATGGAATACTACTAGAAAGTCATGTTACATTAACTCTCTAATAATATTATCATTATTATATCTTATGAAAAATCATATCTTTAATAACAAAGATACCCTTAACAATTTGATTTTGGTAAATTACCCCACACTTTCCAGTTTAGTCAGGCATAATATGTCAATATATATATAAGTTTATGAATCTTCTATTATTTATAAGGAAATATGTCAATAATAGTTAAATGCATCAACAATATATTACAAAAATCACACCCGCGCGGTTGTGCGGGTAAAAATCTAGTTTAATAATTATATCTAAACTGATATTGGATTCAAACTTGTTACAGATTCAACTATTTGTACAGTGAATCAAAGTAATATGAAATTAAACGTTTGAAATATGTATTTATATTTTGAGTATTCTTTTATATACTAGTTTTTGAATTTCTAAATTAGTTTTTATTTGTATTTTGGATATTCTTTTACATACTAAGTTTTGAATTTCTAAATTAATTTTTCAAAATTTTAAATTTTCCTGATTCCCTAAGTTTTCTGAATACCTTTTTAAGTTTTAGTTGGATGCATATAATATATGATATCCAAATATTGCTTCACATGATTCATTTACATATATGTAAAATATATGCCATAATCCATTTTTTTCTTTAAAAATATTTAATTAATAACAAGATAAATGTAAAATATAGTTTGATGATTTGATTAACTTAAGAATTTCAAAAAAAAAATTATTAACTAAAATATGTTAAATATTTCTAAAGTATTGCAATTAAAATATTATGAATTTTTTACATGATGTATAATTTAATTTAAAGGATGGTAATATATATATATATTAATTTATATATATATATATATTAATTTGAAGATCTATTAAAGGAGATTTCCTACTAAAATATTGTTTTATGATCATTTATACGTTTTAATAAAAATTTAAATAACTGATAAACACAAAATTCAATGTATGATTTTTAACAGTTTAGAGTTTTATAGTAGTTTTAAAAATATAACATGTAAAAAATCTGTATTCTTATTATGTGATTATTGTAAATGTTTAATTCATATTAATAATATAAAATTAAAATAATAGGGGTAGAAAAATTGTTATCGAATCTTTATTATTCAACATCATAATTATCATATATATATATATATATATATATATTTCAAATCAGATTAGATAATTCCATAGTTGTTATTTAAAGAATGAAAGATAAAAATATTTTGTAGACTACTATTGTTAGTCAATAAAGTTGTAAAATATGTTTAGATGAACCAAATAATAAACGGTATATATATAAAAGATAACTTTCAGTTAAGATTCGGTCCGAATATTCACATATAAAAGATTAGGTCCGGATCCGGGGATGATATATGGACGGTTTTGTTTGTAC
The DNA here is from genome assembly GCA_932364175.1 of Eruca vesicaria subsp. sativa. Classification (NCBI taxonomy): domain Eukaryota; kingdom Viridiplantae; phylum Streptophyta; class Magnoliopsida; order Brassicales; family Brassicaceae; genus Eruca; species Eruca vesicaria. The sequence goes on along the minus strand of CAKOAT010264042.1, from coordinate 23,039 downwards.
GGTTTATATAAAAGTTATGTGTATTTAATTTAATTGGAACAAAATGTATATAGTCAAATCACATACATATCTATTTGCTTTACAAGAGAACGTACGAGGGAATGGTCTTAGTCTGAAAAGGAGAAACGTTTTTGTTTTATTTGTCGGAAAAGACAGCAGATAAAACGTCAAGGTGAAAGGAGACACCAACAAAGGAATGTTCAATAGCCAAAATAAATAAAATAATTTTACAAAAAAAATGTGACTTTAGTCTTAAGACCACCGACTTCACTTTTGTCTCACATATCTGATTTTCATAAAGATGTAATAATAAAATTATATGTACTTTCTACAAAATCGAAAAAACACTAATCCAAATCTATTTCTCCTTTTCCCTTTTGTTGTTTGTTTGTTTATCCTTTGTAGTTTGTACTATATGGCGTCCTCAGCATAAGCACTAAGGATGGGGGTTTACGCGTTGATGAAAAACAATGTATCAAACCTCAAAACTTCCCTCTTAATAAAAGATTCAATGATGTAAGCTTTGACTCATTACACAACCACCACATACCTTGATGCATTTAGTAGTAAATTTTAATTTGCTACAAACTTTTTCCTCGAAAGAAAAGGTATGGTTCTCAACAATGGAAGATAGTGATTGCGCTTGAGAGATGGATGTGTGCGTGAATGTGAAGTAGTGGTGAGTTGCAGCTGGATTCCTAATAATTTGAGAGACTTTGATATTAATGGTGGTGAGCTGCAGCTGGTATCCCATTTTTTTTGGGTGTGCTTAAAAGTCTTAAATTATTAGTTTAATCCAAAAAAACATGAGTACACTCCTTTCCGTCCGATGAAGGCCCAACAGTTACTAAACAACCTTTGATCTCCTTTGACTATTCTTAGTAATGTCGGCGTCAGAATCGTTTTGACTTATTTATCCTATGGGCTTTAATAAGCCCAATACGTTTTACAAGCCCAATAAGTTTCGAAAAGCCCATAATTACTTCTCCTTAATCGCTCGGTGGGCGTCTCCGTGAGATTACTCGTTGAACCAAATCCGACGGCCAGGTTAATTTCCCGGCGGATCAACGGTTGTTTGAGACAAAATGAGCACCGAGTCGTTTAAAATCGGGCAGCGAGTCCACTCGCTCAACGATCCGTGCCGAGTAGGCACTGTGAAGTACATCGGAGGCGTGGAAGGGTACTCAGGGACCTGGATCGGCGTCGATTGGGATAATGACGGCGACGGAAAACATAACGGGACCGTTAAAGATGTTTTCTATTTTAACGGCCGTTCACAGACCTCTGCGTCCTTTGCTCGATCCGAGAAGCTTAGCAGTGGCATCACTTTGCTTCAAGCGTTGGAGCTTAGATACCAAACCACTTCAACTAAAGATGAAGAAGGTTTGCTGCATTGATTTATCTTTTGTTACATGTTGTTGGTTTTGAACTAATGTTGTCTCTGTTTTTGTGTTAGATGAAATGTATGTTTTGTCTGCGAAGAACAAACGTGTTTCGATACAGCTTTTGGGAGGGGATAAGATTCAGGATAAGTTGAGTCGGCTTGATGAGCTTACGAGTGCTTCTCTTCCTTTTCTTGGTGTTAGCTCTCTTGGTGGTGTTTCATCTGACTTGGGATCAGTTCTACCTAGTAAGATTCCAATCTAGTTTTAGTTAAAACATTCTTGTGTAACGTTACTTATTTTGTTTGGTTTCTTTGTTATAGATTTGAAGTTGCTGGACTTGACTGGAAACTTGATTTCTGATTGGGAGGTAATCAAGTCTTTGCATTGATAGTAACATATCCAATAGCATCAAAAGGATATTCCTTTACAGTTTATGATTTGATCATTTGTTTCTGGCTTACAGGAAATTGGTGCACTTTGTGAACAGTTACCAGCACTTACCACTCTTAATTTGTCTTACAACTCTTTGTCAAGTGAAGTTACTTCTCTGCCGCAGTTGAAAAACATTCGTGTTTTGGTTCTGAATAATACTGGACTGAGCTGGACTCAGGTGATCTATGATTCTTCTCAGATGAACTAATTGAGCACTATAGTCAGTTTTTAATTTTTTGTGTGGCTTTCACCATAATGGAATAGGTTGAAAAGCTTCGGCCTTCGTTACCTGCACTTGAGGAGTTGCATCTGATGGGGAACATGATTTCTTCCATAACGGTAATGTTCTATCTTTTAGTCCTAATCCCTATGCTTGCTCAGTTACTCCAAGACGATACTTGAATGACAATTTGCTTTGAAAGTTTTGGTGTTTAGTTTGTAAACTGTGAACTTTTTTTTGCAGTCAACATCATCCTCAGATGATCAAGTATTTAATTCTCTGCGACTTCTGAACTTGGAGGATAATTGTATCTCCGAGTGGAGTGAAGTATTAAAGCTATCTAAACTTCCATGGTTAGTAATAAATATTTTCCTCTCTACTTGTAGTTGATGAATGATATACATTGCACGTCCTAATTAAAATATGATCATTGAAAATGTTGGTTCTCAGCTTGGAGCACCTTTACCTGAACAAGAATAAGCTTTCACGCATATTTCACTCTGTAAATGGCAATGAATCATCAACGAATAGCAGCGTGCCATTTCCAAGTCTGCGTTGTCTTCTTCTAGGTAATCACTTCAAGTATTATGTCCTCTTTCATGGAATTTGGCAATTTGTCTAACCTCATTGCATTTTTTTGCAGGAGCTAACAACATTGGTGATCTGGCCTCGATAGACGCACTGAATGTGTTTCCTAAGTTGGTGGTACTGATCTTCTGTTCTGTGTAATCTAATATATCAAGCAAAAGCATTAGTTATCTACGGGCATTCTTGCTGTTCCCTGCAATTCTTAGATTGTCATTATGAAAGTTAAGTAGACTTTTAAAACGTGTATACTTTAACTCAACACCGCTCTTCAAGTAATAGGACATCAGGCTTTCGGATAACCCAATAACTGATCTTGCAAGAGACGGTGTCCCGAGATATGTTCTCGTTGCACGGTTGACGAAAGTACAAGTGCTGAATGGGAGTGAGGTAGAACAAGTGCCTGAATCTATTTAGAATATTGTTACCTTTCAACCTTCACTGCTCTTTTTAAATCTGAATCTATTTGTTTTTTTTCAGGTTAGAGCACGTGAGAAAAAGGAATCAGAGATCCGGTAAATCATCAACTCTTCTTTTCCGGCCTGGGGAAAGTTATCCCCCTCTTCTTGGTCAATCAGCGGCAGGAATATGCTTAATTCTGTTTTTGATAATGGCAGGTATGTCCGAATGGTGATTTCAAAGTTCAATAACAAGCCCGAGGAGATTGAGCTGCTCCACCCTAGGTACATTTTTCATAACTATATATATCTTCTTTGTTCTAATCTTCACAAACATATGGTTTCCCAAGCCTGTTTTCTTCAATTCATGCAAGTCTTTGCCAGAAGTTTGATATAAGAAAGTTTACCTGCGTGTGATTGCTAGGTTTAACGAACTCAAGAAACTTCACGAACTTGATGATGAAATAGCATCAGCTGAGAACACCCGCCCGAAGAATATACCATCTGGACTTATCTGTATGTCTTTTTAAATGTTTCTTACGCATGGTTAATTGATACTGTAGAAGCTTCTTTGATATGGCTATTACTTGTAAAGCCATTACTCTCAAATGCGTTGGTCCATCGATGGGGGAAAAGACTCCGTTGACAGACAAGCTACCAAGCAGTATGACGGTTGTTACTCAAGTCTCATTTGTTCTCATGAATCTAAACTGTAAAAGTCTGAAAATAATCGTTAAAAGCTTACTGTTAAATATGTTTGTGAACAGGTTAAGAAGCTAAAGAGTTTATGCGAGAATTTGTTCAAACTCAGGTCTATCAAGCTAAGGCTATTACTTCATGAAGAGGTTCGTGAACAGATCTATTACTGTTTTCTATCTCTATTACGTTCATACCAATGCAACAACTCTATATTTCCATGTTAGGGCTCACCTTTTCCTACACCACTCGATGACGAGACATCAAGATTACTTGACGCTGGAATCTACGACGGATGTACACTTCTTGTCGACGAAGAGAGTTAAGACGATCACGTACACTATTAATCACTATTGCCAAGTGTTCTTTTCAGACAAAACACAACTGATGAATATGATGACGGAATGTTTCATTATAAAGTATTACTGAACTTGAGAAGAGAAAACATAATTTTTAAGAGAGCTCAACAATCTTGGCTCGTTTTCTACTACTTTCTTCACCCTTAGAGCTCTTCTTATCATCATCTTCGTCATCCTCGCTATCACTCTCCACCTCGCTGCTTGAATCTCCACTTCCATTAACCAAACCCTTACCAGCAATAGCTGCTTCAGCAGCTTTGACAGCTTCAGGTGTGTTGAGATCAGCTACACCGAGCATCAAATCCATCTCAATAACTTGAGTCTCATCTCCAGTAAGTGCCTCAAGATCAAAAGCTTCAGAGTTTCCCTCCTCTGCTTCTTGCTCAAGTTTCTTGTTAGCCTCTGCCATGACCCCAAGAAACCCTTTCAACTTGTCAAGAAACTCACTTTTGGGAACTGGAGCTATCGTTGGCTTCGATGGAGGAGCCTTCTCCTCCATCTTCTTCTTCTTCTTCTCCTTACAGATCAAAAGTGCTGAATCAATAGCAGAGGAAGAGGAAGACGGATTCTTGTGTTCCAATTCAAGAAGATCTTTGCTAGTTCCTTTCCTTCCCATAGTTATGAGACTTTGGAGAAGAAAGAGAACTTTGAGTTTGACCTAGTTTGCGTCGTCGCCGCTAACTCGTTTAGGGTTTTGCTACTCGCAGTCGCTGTTATTTATAATAAAGTTTTCGAAAATATAAAAGGAAAATATATTTTATTTTGATAATTTAGAAGGAAACTTTTTTGTTTAATTTTGATATTTAAAAGGAAACTGTTACTCAAATAGAAACATCTTCCTCCTCCTCTCTATATGCTTATTCATATGTTTCGTAAATGAAACTGGCGCGTTGATGATGACACGTGTATCTCAGAGCTTGAGGAGCTTTACCTCCTCTGCTTCACCTTCTCAACTGAATCACTCACTCGTTGAAAGACTGCGTAGGTTAGTAAACTCTAACGATCTCCAACGAGCCTTCTCCTTGTTCTATTCTGCGCCTCTCGAGCTTCAGTCCAACCAAGCTTACGGTGCTCTGTTTCAAGCATGTGCAGAGCAACGCAATCTCCGTCGCGGGATCACCTTACACCACCACATGCTCTCGCACCCCTGTTCTTACTCACATGACCTTTTCCTCGCGAACCATCTCATCACTATGTACACGAAATGCGGGAAAATGTTATACGCGCGCCAGGTGTTCGATGAAATGCCTGAGAGGAATGTAGTTTCGTGGACTTCGTTGATTACAGGGTATGCAAAATCTGGGAATGAACAAGAGGGTTTTAGTCTCTTCTCTGCTATGTTATCCCACTGTTTACCTAACGAGTTTGCGGTGTCGAGCGTGTTGACTTCGTGCAAGTATGAGACTGGAAAGCAGGTACATGGACTTTCTTTGAAGCTAGGTTTGCATTCATCTATTTATGTGGCGAATGCGCTTATCTCTATGTACGGTAGGTGTCGTGACTGTGTCGCTGGATACGAGGCTTGGACTGTGTTTAAGGCCATGAAGTTTAAGAATTTGGTTGCTTGGAACTCAATGATTGCTGCTTTTCAGTGTTGTAATCTTGGGAAAGAGGCTGTTGGTGTTTTTATGCGGATGCGTAGGGATGGAGTAGGGTTTGATCGTGCTACATTGCTTAATGTATGTTCTTCTTTGTACAAAAGCTCTGACTTGGTTCCTGATGAGGTTTCGAAGTGTTGTATTCAGCTGCATTGCCTGAGTGTGAAGTCCGGGTTTGTGACTCAGACTGAAGTGGCTACTGCTTTGGTTAAAGTTTATTCAGAAGTTTTAGGGGAGTTTGCTGAATGCTACAAGCTTTTTGTGGAAATGAGAAACTGTAGAGACATTGTTGCTTGGACTGGGATTATAACAGCGTTTGCAGTGTATGATCCAGAGATGGCTATTCATCTCTTTGGTCAGTTGCGTCAGGAGAAGCTAAGCCCTGACTGGTATACTTTCTCAAGTGTGCTGAAAGCTTGTGCGGGACTTGTCACTGCTCGACAGGCTTTGACTATACATGCTCAAGTCATTAAAGGTGGTTTTGGTGCTGATACAGTGCTGAACAACTCGTTAATCCATGCTTATGCAAAATGTGGCTCTCTTGACTTGTGTAAACGTGTATTTGATGATATGGATTCGCGAGATGTGGTGTCGTGGAACTCAATGCTGAAAGCTTACTCGTTGCACGGACAAGTAGACTCAATTCTACCAGTTTTTCAGCAAATGGACATCAAACCAGATTCAGCGACTTTCATAGCCCTTCTCTCGGCTTGCAGCCACGCTGGACGAGTAGAAGAAGGAATGAAAATATTCAGATCCATGTTTGAGAAGCCTGAAACTCTTCCTCAGCTAAATCATTACGCTTGTGTGATCGACATGCTAGGTCGCGCTGAGCGTTTTACCGAGGCAGAAGAGGTAATCAAGCAGATGCCAATGGTCCCTGATGCCGTAGTTTGGAGTGCACTACTGGGTTCGTGTAGGAAACATGGTAACACACGTTTAGGTAAGTTAGCGGCAGATAAGCTAAAAGAGCTAGAACCAACAAACTCGTTGAGTTACATCCAGATATCAAACATATACAGTGCAGAAGGTAGCTTTAACGAAGCTAGTAAAAGCAGAAAGGAGATGGAGACATGGAGAGTAAGGAAAGAGCCAGGTTTGAGCTGGACTGAGATAGGAAACAAAGTTCACGAATTCGCGTCTGGAGGACGCCGCCGTGCAGACAGAGATGCTATATACAAGGAACTCAATAGACTAATTGGTCGGTTAAAAGAGATGGGTTATGTTCCAGAGATGAGGTCAGCTTTACAAGATATAGAAGAGGAAGAACAGAAGGAAGAGCATTTGTTACATCACAGCGAGAAACTAGCATTAGCTTTTGCTGTGATGGAGGGAAGAAGAAGATCACATGATGGTGGTGTTGCTGTGAATGTGATACAGATAATGAAGAACATAAGGATCTGTATTGATTGCCATAACTTCATGAAACTGGCTTCTAAGCTTCTGGGAAAAGAGATTCTTGTGAGAGACTCGAATCGGTTTCACCATTTTAAAGATTCTTCTTGCTCCTGTAATGACTACTGGTGATCGCCGACAATGAGACATAAATGTTACTTCCATCTCAAGACAAGGACAAGGACTGGTTTGGAAATATTAAAATTATTTTTTAAAGAATTTTAAAAGACTGTTAGGTGTGATGCAATAAAGGAAAATAGTAAAAGAAAAAAACAAAGAGACAAGTTGTCAAGAGAGGTGGGGGAGGAAGAAGACGATCTGATCTTCGATACACCATCGTCTTCCTCCTCGATCCCATTAAGATACGTATTCTTACTTCTGCCTTGTTTGTAGATCTCTTGTCGGATCATCGGTTTGTAACATTGTCGGAATCCGACAGAAATGTCGTTGAACATGAAAACGTTTACTCAAGCTCTAGCAAGAACAGCGGCTGTGATCGAGAAGACGGTGCAAACCACAGTACAGGAAGTCACAGGACCGAAGGCTCTTCAAGACTACGAGCTTCTCGAACAGATCGGTTCCGCTGGTCCTGGCCTCGCTTGGAAGCTGTACGCAGCTAAAGCGCGTGACACCACGCGTTCTCAGCAGTACCCGACGGTATGCGTGTGGATGCTTGATAAGCGAGCTTTGTCTGAGGCTCGTGTCAGAGCTGGGCTGTCTAAGGCAGCTGAAGACGCGTTTCTTGATCTGATTCGAGCTGATGCAGGAAAGTTGGTGAGGTTGAGGCATCCCGGTGTGGTTCACGTGGTGCAGGCGCTTGATGAGAATAAGAACGCTATGGCTTTGGTTACAGAGCCGCTCTTTGCCTCTGTGGCTAATGCGCTTGGGAATGTGGAGAATGTGGCTAATGTGCCGAAAGATCTGAAGTCAATGGTGAGCTTCTTGTTCTCTGTTAGCCTCATGTATCCGTTGTTTCATGTTGTTTGTTGTCATGGCAACTTAATTTGACTTCGACTTTGGCTTCAATACAACTGGTTTTGGTTATCTTTGAAGCTCTTAGAGGGTTTTTATAATTTGGTATAATTGTGTAGGAGATGAGCTTGTTAGAGGTGAAGCATGGTCTGCTCCAGATTTCGGAGACACTGAACTTTCTCCACAACAATGCCAATCTCATCCACCGAGCCATATCTCCCGAGGTTTTTAAGTGATACTTGCTTGTTTTCTTATAAGTTGTATGCATATGTTTAGCTAACATGTGGAACTGTCACTTCCTTGCAGAATGTTCTTATTACTTCAGCTGGTTCTTGGAAGCTCGCCGGATTTGGTTTTGCTATTTCAGCAGCACAGGGTGGAAATTTGGATAACATGCAATCATTCCACTATTCTGTGAGTTCAAAACTTTGACAATGTTACTAGACTGCTACGTCTATTTTGGTGTATTCAACTGTACAGTGTACACGTTAGATAATTTCCTATGTATGATGACTGTTGACTTTTGGTATGGAATTTGCAGGAATATGACGTCGAGGATTCAATGCTGCCAGTCCAGCCGTCACTAAATTACACTGCACCTGAACTAGTGCGCAGCAAAAGTCCTTCAGCTGGAGCTTCTTCGGACATTTTTAGTTTTGGATGCCTTGCCTATCATTTAGTTGCTCGGAAACCGTTGTTAGACTGCAATAACAATGTAAAGATGGTAACTCTAAAACCCGAAATCTTCAGATATAAGTTGTCTGCTATTTTGTGTCTCATGCTAGGTGTCTTAGGAGTACATTCAATTATCCTGTAATGAAATATTTATGTAGATTTCCCACGGTTGATGATGGTTATCTGTAAATTTCGTGCAGTACCTGAACACGCTGAACTATCTAACAAATGAGTCTTTCTCATCTATACCCTCGGACTTGGTATCGGATTTGCAAAGGATGCTATCAATGAACGAGACCTTTAGACCAACAGCATTAGATTTTACAGGTTCGAAGAAATAATCTTGATGTGGTTCTCCTGATTTCTTCGTAAACAGTTTTCTCTCCTTGCTTGTTACTTACATCTTTGCGTTAAACTCTCACTCTGCAGGATCTAGTTTTTTCCGCAGCGACGCTAGGTTACGTGCTCTCCGTTTTCTTGATCACATGCTTGTACGTGTATACACTTCCAATCTTTGTTTCAAAAGGCTGTGCCTAGATGATGGAACATGTATCTCCTCATCTTATAGACGTTTTGAATTTTTTTTAACATTTATTGTAGGAAAAAGAAAACATGCAGAAGTCCGAGTTCTTGAAAGCATTATCAGATATGTGGAAAGATTTTGATTCCCGTGTATTACGGTATAAGGTAGTCACTTTACTGACTTGTTTTTGCGATTTGATAGAACAATGTTTGATGATTAAGTGATTTGTCTTGTAGGTGCTTCCGCCTCTTTGTGCTGAACTTAGGAATTTGGTTTTGCAACCAATCATCTTGCCAATGGTTCTAATTATAGCACAGTCTCAGGTAATTTTAAATTCGGTGAATCAGAGTCCTATGGGTTTCTACACTGGATTGTTGTTGAATTATAGGTGCCAGTGCTTTCTAAATAGAACTAGGTTTCCTTTTCACATACTTTTATACGGTAAAAAGGTCCCCCCTCAATTGTTTTTAGTTGTAACACATGGTGTTTGTTGTTAGATAGTTATTTCTCAACCTGTCACTTTGTACAAAAATTGAACTTTCTTTAGCGATGGTGTTTGATCAATAATGTGTCAACAATGGTGTTTGACTAAATGCTTAATTGTTGCAATCTGAAAATGACGTTTGCAGGATAGGAATGACTTTGAGTTGATAACACTACCGGCTCTTGTTCCTGTTCTGAGTACTGCTTCTGGAGATACATTACTGTTGCTTGTAAAGCATGCAGAGCTTATTACTAACAAGGTAAATGTTGATCAATGTGTATGCATTACTGCATTATATTTTTCTTACCCTGCATCTGTTTATTTCTGCTTAAGGTCTTCCCGAGTCAGACACATCTTTTGACATCTATTTCTGACTTGTCTTTATCGATTGTAATCGAGTTGAAAGCTTCCATATTGATTTTCGATGGGCTGTTCTTTGTTTCTGAATACCAGTTGTATCTATGCATTGAAATCACTATCCCTTCTTTTATAAAACTACAGGATAACATCCTTTGCATATATTTTTGTTTTTCAGACTGATAGCGAGCATCTTGTATCGCATGTCCTCCCTTTGCTTCTCCGAGCCTACAATGATAATGATGTCCGTATACAGGAAGAAGTTCTTAAAAGATCCACAGCTGTCGCTAAGCAACTCGATGGTCAGGTGATGCTTAATGCTTTGTTTTCTATTTTAACTAGAAGAATATTTTTGTCCAAAAAGGTAAATTCAGTTTCTACGTATAGTCTGCACGTAGGATCGGTTGGGTTGGGCAGATTAGTGTCATCAACACTAGATGAGTTCTTTTAGTTAATATTTTTCTCTTTTCCTTCTTGTTTTGCAGGTTGTGAAGGAAGCAATTTTGCCTCGCGTACATGGTTTGGCTCTCAAAACTACAGTTGCTGCGGTATGTTTGATTATCTAAGCCCGATTTTCTTTTTAATGCCACAATATATGTAAAAGAAAGTGAAAGCGGATTTACAGATTCAATCATCTTATGAATTTTTTTGATCCCATCATTTTATGAAAATTTTGATTTGAATGTACTTTTTGTTCAGGTCAGAGTAAATGCTTTACTCTGCTTAGCGGAGCTGGTTCAAACGCTTGATAAACCCGCTGTTATTGAAATTCTGCAAACAGTTCAGCGTTGTACTGCTGTTGATCGTTCTGCACCTACCCTTATGTGTACCCTTGCCATCGCAAACGCAATTCTCAAACAGGTAGGAAACAAGCTCAAATTTCACCTTCATATTTGAAATTTGAACCTCTTGACTTCCCTCTTTTCTGTCTGTGATAGCATCACTATTTCTCTGTCATTGTTCTCTAGTATGGAGTTGAATTCACAGCGGAACATGTGCTTACTTTGATGATGCCGCTTCTTACTGCCCAACAACTTAACGTTCAGCAGTTTGCCAAATATATGCTATTTGTCAAGGATATTCTCAGGTATGCAGTACTTATGAATAGTGTTCTCACGTCCTTACCACTTCGTAGTGTTGTTGTCTTACTATGATCTCTGCTTGTGTTTCTTGGAACAGAAAAATAGAGGAAAAAAGAGGAGTTACAGTGAACGATTCTGGAATCCCAGAGGTGAAACCTCATTCTACTACTGCCAATGGACTCCAGTTTCAGTCGTTGAACCAAACGCCTGAGAAAGTTGCTTCTGCAGCTAAGAGCAGCCCAGCTTGGGATGAAGATTGGGGTTCTCCGAGCAAAGCTTCTGCCGTGGGAAATCATGGATCTTCTCATCAAGTCACAAACAATCAGTTTAACAAATCCTCAAAGCAGTCACAGCCATCGACCATGTCTACTTCGCAAAACAAGGCAACAGCGCCAACCACATGCCCTCCAGTGGATATTGAGTGGCCTCCAAGACAACCTTCAAGTGTCTCTGCTCCAGCTATAGCTGATGAGACACAGCTAAACACAGGAACAACATCTACTCCTGGTTTTGATGAATTAGATCCTTTTGCAAATTGGCCTCCACGTCCCAACAACAACGGCACTTCTGTTGTTTCTACCGGTCTCAACAATGGTACCGCATCTGGTTTTAGCAACAATTTAACAGCCGGCACTTCTTTTCAGACAGCTAACAATGACAATTGGGCATTCAGTAACGCCTCCTTGTCTTCACTAAAACCACCCCAGCAAAGACAGAGCCAAGGAGTGCCATCTTTCTCCAGCGGTTCTAACAATAACCAAAAGCCAGCAGACATCAGTTCCATATTCAGTTCAAGCAAAAACGGTCAGCCTGCAATGAAACTCGCGCCACCACCTTCGACAGCAATGGGAAGAGGAAGGGGAAGAGGTAGAGGTGGAAACTCAAAGCCCAATGGTTCACAAACATCTCTACTGGATCTTCTATGACCAAAGGCTCCAGGAGTTGGTGTTTGGTCGTGCAGTGAATAGAAGCTTGTACACATTGAAAACCTTACTACAGCTTCATGTTCTATAAACATCTTCGGGGATTAGTTCTTTTCACATATAAACCTTACTACAGCTTCATGTGTTTCAGGTTGTTTCTGTCTCTCTCAAATTGTGTAAATTTTGTTCTAATTGCTTTTTTGCTCTCACGTTGCTTCTTTGGTCATTCGGCTGTTACGCTGTTTTCATGTATACGGGTTTTCTTAAATATAAAATTGAGTTATCGTTTCAAATGTCTGCATCTTTTAAGAAATCGAGATCGTTATGAGAAAGGATAGTGTGACTGACATGTGGGGGCAAGCAACCTGCTCAGTGTAAGGTAAAGTGTGAAAAAGAAGAGAAATCCAGTGAAATACGGTAGGACAGAGTTAATCTGTGTTTAATAAGAGAAAGAAGACTTTTTCTTGGACTATGTAAACACAATTCCTATGAACCTGTGATCCTAAAAGTTGATAAGTTCTATCTTTAAGAGATTGTAAGACTTTTTCACTGGACTGCGACAAGTTGAAGATTTGAGTAGGAGGAAAATCATGTGTGTACATTTTCAAGCCAAGATACAGTCATTACCACCAAAATGTTTATTACAAAACTATTACAGAGAAAATGACAAACAACTGAAGAAGTCTTTTGGAAAATTCAGTACAAATACGAAGACAACATATGCCTTTAGAAATGCTTTTATTAGAGAGACTACAAGAGATGGGCTTAACGAGCACTTGTGACGACTCTGATTTTTCTTCGACCAAACTAGTTGTGTGAAGCAAAGATATGTCCAATCACCAATCCACAAAACACACCAGGTCCATATGCTATTGCAGCTGCAATCCAGCTGAACATTTGTTCCTCTGCCTCTGACAATTCCTCAGATTGATGTGATGTAGGATTAGGGACATGGCTTTCTTGACATATTTCTTCGAGTCCGTAGAGTCCAGGATTGTCCAGAAACGAAGAGCATTTCTGCCTTTGGAATTGTGTGCCTCGTGGAACTGGACCTTGGAGAGAGTTATGGGAGAAGTTCATGTATGATAGAAACGAGAGGTTGCCAAGATCTTGAGGGATTTGACCTGATAGTTTATTACTAGAGAGGTCTAACGTCTCGAGATTTGTCAAATTTGACCAATGTCGTGGAATATCCTTAGTGAATGCGTTGTCTGACAAGTTGAGAAGACGTAGTTCCTTTAAACAGCTAACGGATTCAGGAATTTTGCCAGAAATTCTATTTCCAGAAAAATCAATAGCTCTGAAGTCTTTTAGGATCCGCTCAAAATTCATATCAACTCCTTTATTCACCATTTCCATCGAGTGATAGACAGAATCATAATAAATAGTACCATAAGTGTCCCACGATGTTTTGTAACCAATACTGGCGAAATAGTACTTGTCGGTTTCTTCGGTTAGTAATGTGCTCATTTCAAGCCAGTTGGAAAAATAGTGAGGTGGAAGAGTTCCAGTGAAATCATTTTGTGAAATATCCATTACTCTTAGACTCTCAAACCCAATGGACACATGGGGATGATACAAAGGCCCATAGAACATGTTTGATCTGAGGATGAGAACATGTATTGATGGCAAAGATCCCAACCAAAATGGAAACTCGTCTTTGATTTTGTTGTTTTCCACATTCACAATTTGCAAAGCCTTGCAACTGATCAAGGACTTTGGAAAACTTCCTTCCAAATGGTTGTAACTAAAATCGAATGATTCTAACTTGATAGCATCGGAAAATATATCTGGAATAACTCCACTGAAACTGTTGTTACGCAGAATTAGGTCTATAAGAAAAACAGTAGAATGTCTTAAACATGGAGGAATGGACCCTTTGAAGAGATTGTTAGACAAATCTAGTAAGCTTAACTTTTTGAGCTTGCATATTAAATGTGGAAATGGTCCTTGGAATGAATTTGAACTCAAATCCAACATTTGAATAAGTGGGTCTTTTGAAGGGTTTTCAAAACTGCTGAAATAATTGTGAGAAAGAGTCACAGTTGTCAATCTCCATAGGAAACCAGGTACTTCAGCTTTCAACATGTTGTTGGAAAGATGCAATTCTTTGAGGTTGACTAACTTTGATATAGATCTAGGGATTGACCCGCTGAAATTATTGTGGTTAAGATGTATTTGGCTGAGGTGGAGAAATTTGGATATGGACTCCGGGATTGGGCCGTCTAATCTATTTTTGGCAAGGCTTAGAAAATGAAGCTTAGATGATGATGATGAAGATGTATTCACAAATTCTAAAGGTCCTGTGAATTGATTTCCTCCCAAATCAACAGACGTTAACAAAGGATTCAAGAACAAAGACTTAGGAAAAGGTCCAAAAAATGAGTTTTCATTGATATCGAAATACTCCATATTCATGAATTCACTCATGTTTAATGGAAGCGTGGATGTGAAGTTATTAAAGTTGAGGCTAAAAAAGGAAAGCTTCGTTAAATTGGCTAAAAGAATAGGAATATCGCCACTTAACTTGTTGCCACCAAGGGACAAGAACCTTAGCTTGTTTAAATTTCCGATTGAAATCGTAACTTCACCTACCAAATGATTATCGGAAAGGTCAAGTTCAACGAGATGAGAAAGGTTTCCTAGAGAAGAAGGAATCTCTCCGTGGAGATTACAACCTATGAGGTTTAGCTGACGAAGAGATTGGAGTCTAAAGAGACTACTATTAGTTTTTAAAGAGCTGTTGAGAAGAATGTATTGAAGGTCTAGTGATATCACCTGGCCGGATCTATGATTGCATGTGACACCTTCCCAAAAACAGCAATCACTGTTCTTATCCAATGCAAATGTATAATCACTAGTTGGAAACTCGTCGATGAATTCCAAAAGAGCATCCCTCTGGTCATGCTTGCATAAGTGGTGCGGAGGGGAAGCAAGAGTGTGGATTAGGAGGGAGAAATAGATGGTAATCAAGCAATAACACTGGCTTCGAGTCATCATCGTATCTCTTTTTTTTTGTTTTTTTCTGAGTTTGCGTTGTAAGTAATGTGTTATGTTGTATGCATCTTCACTCACTCCCTTAAAAAGAAGAAAATCCTTAGTGGAGATGTGACTAGAAAGTCTTGCGTCAACTCGTCGGTTGATTTCTCTAAGTCTTCCGCTCCCTCTTGTCAATGAAATTGAGTAATGGACCGACCACAAAAGTTTCCAAACAAAAACATTATTTATATATCAGAGTACAATGAAGAATAAGAGCATCTTTAACCCTTGAATCCTCTTGGGGTTCTTAATTTTTTTTTTCTACCATAAGTTTAGCCAATTTCTATTCCAAAAACCAAATACTATATCATCATTCTTCACATGTACATACACTATGTACATGTACCTTTAAATAACACAGAGGAATAGCTTGCATGGAGAGTTGTCGGAGAAGTTGATTAACCTGTGAAAGCCCATTGTTGTGGACGACGACCCATTATGGTTGAACTCTATTTTATAGCCTAAACCAAAAGTCCTATAATATAACTGACAAACACAGACAAATTACGAACAAATATAAACGAATCCTTTGAATAAACATTAGAGATTTTGGAGGGAACTTTAAAAGTATAAGAACTTTAAATTTTGTTGATTTATCTATACTATTATTTGCGAAGTAATTTTTCGCAATGGAGCTCTCACGTTAAAAGTTAGAACGGTTAATATCGATATTACCCTTAATGAATAAATATATAAATCAACTAATAATAAAAACGAATTTAATATTTATTTGATGAGATAAATGATTTAAATTAATAATAATGATAAGAATTATCCATAATCTACATATATATTTAAAAATAAAAAGATTATTCCTATATATATTGTGTTGTTATCTGAAAAATATATTTAATAACAAAAATTTCAAAAACATAAAACACATAAATAAATATTAATTAAGTAAAAACTTTAATTGTATATAACTGAAAATTAAAAAATTAAAAAAATTATAATACATAACTATTTTCAAATTAAAAGAATATAATAATATAATATAATGATATATATATATATTTGTGAAGTTATTTTCGCATGGGCTCACACGTTAAATTAAATTTATTTTTATATTTTATATATAAATAATCCTTAAACATGAATTTATCATAATAAAATAAAAAATCATTCAAAAACAAAAAAAAAACGTGTTTGGCAAAAATAAATTTTAATTGTATTATTATCTAAACTAATATTATTCTTTTTGTAAGATCAATTTTTGAATGTATATTTATCGATTCAATTTTTCAAATTGAAAGATAGATTTCTATATTTTTATTAGTTAAGAAGAAAGGAAATAGACTTTAGATTTTTTAAAGTTTAAAAGGAAGAAGTATATTTTTTAATTTGTGAATAAATTTATCATGTAAAAAAATAAATGTTTTAGGTTAAATTTTTTGGATGCAAATATCATTTATTTTGATGATTTTTAAATAGATTTAAAGATAGTTAAATCCGCATGTGCGGGCAAAACACCTAGTTTTCTTTATTCATATAATGTTTAAAATTTATCTAATAAGTTCTGTATATATACAAAATATGAATTATATCTTATAAATAAATATTAACTTTCTTAATAACCATAGAAAAAAATATATTTATAGTGATCCCATCATCTAATACTCTTATACAAACTCACAGTAACACTTCTACGATGCATGAACCAGTCATACTGTTTTAATCAATCATAGAACATAGTCTGGAAACAATCTATTTGTTTTTAAATGTGATAAGCCAATCAGAAGTAACAACATGAAATAATAAAAATGTTAGAAAATATGAAATAACAACAAATCTTGCGAAGAAGGTATAGAAACACCTTTTTAGCAAATATAAATCATATGAGAGTTAGAAAACCAATAAAAATTCATCAAGTTGTCTCACTGGGTAGGGCCATAAGAGGGTGGAACAGAAACACTGTTGCTTAGTTTTGAAATCGCATCTTCCATTGGTCTCATGCAGCCGCTTTATCTCTTACGGGGGTCGGGGGAAATGTATAATACTAGGTATACGAGTCCTAGTGACATCGAATGATAACAATCACAAATAACAGATCTTTCCTCACGCTCTGCTTAGACCGTGGTAAGTAGATCATACACCCCATAACAATCATCATTGTAACAACATCGAGCAAACACCTTGTCCCCTTTTTATTAGTTTTTTTTCTTTCGCTTTTGTTATTACACAAACACTCCCAGGAAAAATGAGGGAGGGTCGATGAATTGTTTAATTTAAAATGCATAAAAAGAGGAACTTAAGGAATCAATTTCGTCTCCATTACACTAAACATTCTTTTGATTAAGTCCCAAGACTCGGCGCCGTTATCTTGGCGCCATTCGCTTCTTTATAAATTTAAAATATTATATTTAATTTTAATTATTAATTTTTTATTTGGTAGTTTCTATTAATTATTTTTAAAATCAAATTAATTTAATTTCCAATAATATATACTCCCTCTGTTTTATAATAAATGTCACTTAGACACATTTCACACATATTAAAAAATAATATAATATACTAATATACCCTTATTTATTATATAATTATTTAAATAAAAATTTATTGGTTAGTTAAAAGGGTAAGAAAGAGATTTAATGTAAAAATATGCATTGAATGACATTTATTTTGAAACAAAATAAAAAAAAAGTTAAAATGATATTCTTTTTGAAACAGAGGGAATATATTAAAAACTAGAATTTTAGCAAAAAAACTAGAATTTTATAAAATTCCCAATACAATATAATAAGCCTCTCTAAGTTTTTTTTTTTGAACTAAAAGCCTCTCTAAGTTTCCGTTATCATTAAAATGCTTTTTAATGATTTGTAGTCTTAGATAGTCCTACTTTTCTACACAAGAATTTTTCAACTCATTTATATTTGATTCTATATTCTAACCAGGACTGATTCTAACACACTTCTATTTTTTCTTTAAAATAGAAATGATTACTTTCTCATCTATATATTAGATGTCGAAATCTCCCCATTTGTCTTTTACAGGAAATCACACGAGAAACTTCTGCTTCTGCGATGGAAATTGTCGGTTCCGGCGAGTGAACTTTCTCATTTACGTTTTGGACCTGTGACCCACCCTAAAACTTTATGTATATCAGAAGATCTGTAGGCCAGTGACACTCTTGTGATAACTGCAAATGATATATATATTCAAATGTAATTAAAAGATCTATTACAAAAACATTAAACAGAACATTGCTTAGATTATTAAAACAAACTAGTAGAAGATCGATCTCATACAAACGAGTCTTTTGGAGAAAACACCTTGGAAAATCAGTACAAACACGAACAAGAACATATGCTTCACAGATTCACAGAGCACCTGCAAGAGATGAGAACTAACGACCACTTCTGGTGACTCTGAGTTTTCTTCGACCAAACTTTTCTGCGAACCATTCTTGATTGTGCGAAGTGAAGATATGCCCGATCACCAACCCGCAGAACACACCAGGTCCGTAGGCTATTGCAGCTGCTACCCAGTTGAAAATTGGTTCTTCCGAGTCCAACACTTCCTCGGGTTGATGTGACGTAGGAACCAACACATTGGGTTTTCTGCAGATATCTTCGAGACCCAAGAGTTCAGGGTTGTCCAAGAACGAAGAACAGTTCTGGCTTTGAAACTGTGTGCCTCGTGGCACTGAACCTTGGAGATGATTATGAGAGAAATTCATGTACGATAGAAAGGAGAGTTTACCAAGTTCTTGAGGGATTTCACCTGATAACTTATTACATGACAGGTCTAACGTCTCGAGCTTTTTCAGCTTTGCCAAGGATCGCGGGATCGCGCCTGTGAAGGCGTTACCTGACAAGTTGAGAATAAGGAGTTCCTTCAAAGAGCACAACGATTTGGGTATCTTGCCGTGGATTCTGTTTCCAGAAAAATCAATGGCCCTGAAGTCTTTTCGGATCCGCTCAAAGCTCATCTCTACTCCTTTGATCACCATTTCCACCGATTCATAATTCTCAGGAACAAAAGGAGATGAATCAAAATAAGCATCAAAAAAAGATTGTGACTCCATGTACTGATTATATTCTTCAGTCAAATTATTCATTCCATGCCAGCTGGAAAAATAGTGAGGTGGGAGAGTTCCGGTGAAGTCGTTATGTGAAATATCGATGACTCTTAAACTCTTAAACATATGGCGATGATGATGATGACGATGATGATACAACGGCCCAAAGAAGTTGTTGCATCGAAGGCTGAGAACATTTAATGACGGCAAAGATCCCAGCCAGTGTGGAAACTTGTCCTTGAATCTGTTGCTTCCCACATTCACATGTTGCAGAGCTTTGCAGTGGATCAAAGACTTTGGGAAGTTCCCTTCGAGATGGTTGCGACTAACATCTAGTGATACTAAACTGGTAGTATTAGCAAATATATCTGGAAGAGTTCCAGTGAAGTTGTTGTTTCCAAGAGTTAGTTCCATAAGATGATAAGCGAAGATGCTTAAACATGGAGGAATGGAGCCGCTGAAGAGGTTGTTGGACAGATCTAAATGCTCTAACCAGGAAAACTTGCACACCCAATTGGGAAATGGTCCTCTGAATGAATTCGAATTCAGATCCAACCTATGGATATTTGTTGATTCTTCTGAAACGTTTTCAAAACTGCTGAAATAATTGTGAGAAAGCATCACCGTCGGAAAATTCCATAAGCAAGATGGTACTTCACCTTCCAACTTGTTCTTGGCAAAATCAAGATGACGGAGGTATACTAACTTTGATATAGATCTAGGGATTGGTCCAGTGAAATTGTTTCGTGAAAGATCTAGGTCTTGAAGGTTGAGAAATCTAGATATGGATTCTGGGATTGGGCCATCGAATTTGTTACTAGCAAGGACAAGATCCTCTAGCTTAAACAATGGGGAAGAAGATGTATTCTCGAAATCTATAGGTCCTGTGAATTGGTTTTTTTCCAAATGAACTAAAACTAAAGAGGAAATGGTGAACAAGGATTTAGGGAAAGGCCCGAAAAATGAGTTTTCACTGACATCGAACCAGTCCAAGTTGTGCAGTCCACTCATGTTGGAGGGAAGGGTGGATGTTAAATTATTAGAGTTGAGTGAAATACGGGTAAGCTTTGTTAAATTGGCTAATGAAACAGAAAAACTGCCATGTAAGCTGTTTTCCCCAAGGGACAGGCCTTCCAGTTCGGTTAGGTGTCCGATGGAAACCGGAACTTCACCTACCAGATGATTGGACGCGAGATTAAGATACTCGAGACCCGAAAAGGTTCCTATTGAAGAAGGAATCTCTCCTTGGAGACTGCAATTAATAAGGGTTAAATCACGAAGATATTGGAGTTTGAAAAGGCTACTGTTCGTTTTTATGGGTCCGTTAAGAGATTTATCAGAAAGGTCGAGTGATATAACCTGACCAGATTTATTATGGCACTCGACTCCCTCCCAAAAACAACAATCGCTGCTTTTGTTCCACGAACTTGGAAAAGACTTAGCAGTAGGAAACTCATGCATGAATTCCAAAAGAGCATCCCTCTGGTCGTGGCGGCAAAAGTGGAGCCTCGGAGAAGCAAGAGTACTTTGGATTACAATGGAGACAAAGATGGTAATAATAATAGAAAAGGGATAACAATGGTTTCGAATCACCATCTCTCTTTTTGAGTTTTGTGTTGTAAAAGTAATGAGTTATGCTGCTGTATGCTTCACTGGTTCCCTAACTCTCTTTAAGAAGGAAGTTATAACGTATTGACTTGGTTAGTCTTGCGTCAAGTCGTCGTTGCTTGGCCAAGTCTTCGTCGTCAATGAATATTCGCTTCTCTCGTTTTCTACATCCACTTAAACCCAAATATCACTTAACGTTTTATTTAAGTTCTGTACATCTCTTTTTTTCCTTTTGCTAAATTCATTGATACTTGGAAACCATTCGAAAAAGATTCATGCTTTCATTCTAAACTCTAAAGATTTCATCAAGTCAATTATACCCATGCTAAATAACATGATACATTTTAGAGAAACTTTAAAAGTATAATTTTTATTGATTGGTCTTTTTAATTTTTGTAACAAATTCTGTATATATAGAATAGAAAATCTACATTAATATTAAATTTCATGTTATCTATAAGAAAATAAATACTCATAATCCCAAGATATATTGTACTACTTCTACAATGCATCATTCTTGGGTTCACCATTCAATAGGATTATATTATTCATATTTGATATCTTTAAAAAAAAAAATAGTATTAAGTTATATTATGTTTTTAAAAATAAAAATAAAAATTAAATTAAAAATAATAATAATTAAAAAAAAATGGAAATAATTAAAAAAAATTAACACTAAACCCTAAACTATAATCCTATACCCTAATCTCTTGGTTAAATCATAAATCGTTGGATAAATCTTATAGTGTTTTAAAATTTTAGTGTTTATGATTTACCCAATAGTTTATGATTTAGGATTAGAGTTTAGTATTTATGATTTACCTAAGGGTTTAGGGTTTAGGATTAGAGTTTAGGGTTTAGTGTTAAAATATTTTTTAAAAAAAAATATTTTCATTTTTATTACTTATTATTATTATTTTTTGTATTTTTCTTTTTAAAAACATAATATAACTTAACAAGATTTCCTTTTTTTTTAAAGATATCAAATATGAAATAATGCAATTTTATTGGAGGGTGAACCCAAGAGTAACTCATCAACTAATCCTACTTTTTAATTAATCATAGCGCATATTCGTGGTAACCGTCGATTGCTTGTTCCAGTCAACCATCTGTGATATAGCCATTCAGAAGTAACAACATCAAATAACAACATGTGTAAATAAAAACATGAAATAACTACGAGGAAGAAGGTAAAAGAAACACATTTTTATTGTTAGATTCGAGTTTAATATGAGCTTCCAATTTAAAATTAATTGGTATAATAAATGGATTGTTCTTAACTCTTTATATATTACAAGTCATTATACTGGTAACCCGTATTTAAAATTTCGACTCTAGTACCATATTAGATTCGGTTTAATATGAGTTTTCAACTTAAAACTCATTGTTGTAAATAAATTAGTCATAATCCTTTATATATAATTTAAAGTTTCATTAAACTTTTGACGTGGATACTTTATCCTAATATTTAGCAAATATAAAATCACGGGTGTTAGTAAACCAATTAAAATTCTTCATGTTCTACGGCATCACTGGGTACGTAGGGCCATGGCGGAGGGAAGTCTGAGTATGTGTGAAGGAAATAAGTTGTTGCTTAGTTTTGAAATCGCGTCTTTCATTAGTCTCTCATGCAACCCCTTTTTCTTTTACGATGGGAAATGTATAATAATATGGTATTCCAGTCCTATTAGTGACATCGAATGATTACAGTCACTAATAAGATATTACTTGATATGTTGCATATTTGCTTAGTCTTAGTCTTGCATTTTCAATTATATTGAGCATATAGTTTAGATTTAGGCATCTCTAGGTTGCATATTGCATACATTTGTCTTTATCAGGTCATGGAGCAAGCTATGGAGTCTCTGGAGGTGTTTGGGGTCGATTACATGTCAAAAGAAGGTGCAAAAGTGTCATTTTGGCGAGCCGGAGCAACCACAGCGGAGTCAAGAGGTCGCTGCAAGGAGCACCAGCCGGAGCGGGGTCGTGCAGCGGACCCGGAGGTCGCTCCAGACCGCAGCGGAGTGAAGGCAGCGGGGGCAAGGGGGTCGCACGATATTCTGACGACCAAAAGAGAGAGAGCCCGGAGCAGACCCTGGCAGCGGGGTTGCACGGCCGCTCCCTCCTGGAGCGGAGCTGTTACTGCGGGGGCACGGGGGTCGCACGATATTCTGACGACCAAAAGAGAGAGAGCCCGGAGCGGACCCTGGCAGCGGGTCCTGACCCCGCTGTGAGCCCTGGAGCGGGGTCGTGCAGCGGAGGTCGCAGGGCCGCTGCGCGTCTCTTGTAT
>CAKOAT010263931.1:0-16811 GCA_932364175.1 Eruca vesicaria subsp. sativa | reverse complement strand
TTGACCCTTTCGATGCCGTCGCCTTCGGTCTCCTGTTCGCGAATAGGAGATTTTTCCGATTCGTTCAGCATCGTATCAGGGTTTTCTATTCTGGAATCCTTTTCCGGTACGTTTCCCTGATCGATTCTGGGACGATCCGTAGGAGCGCCGAAATCGAGTCTCCTTCCGCGGGTCTTGGTAGTTCCGCGGGGGCGAATCGCTTTGGTTCTCGCAGTTAGGGTTTCGAGCCGTTTTGCGAGTGAACCAATGAGCTTTTCCTGCTCTTCCGATTTTTTGTTAAACTCGGAAAGCAGCTTTCCCACGGTCTCGGCGTTAGCGTTCGTAGCGTTGGCCGCAGGCGCGTCTTTTGGTAGTGGTGTTTCAACGTTGTCGCGTTCGTCGCGAGTTTGGTTGTCACCAGCCATCGTTTCTTCGTTGGACATGTTGCGGCTACGGTGTAAGATAGATCCGACCCCCCCTCCTTCTAGCGCCAAACTGTGGGAGTCAATTTCACCCTACTGTCAAATAAATCGTAAATAAGGAAACTTCGGGAAAACCCTAAGTTTCTAGAGGAACCAGCTATCTGCGAGAACCGCACAACAAAGATTAAGATGACGAAAACACTTAGAATTAAAACAAAAATAAGCGAGACTAAAAGCAAGAAGGTTCTTATTCCGAATCTGCGTTGAACTGGTACAAAGAGAGTAGTCGAAAACGTAAGAACTAGAAAACCCTAATTGAGACGCAGCTCGCTAACAGAAAAACGGAAAGATTCCTAAATGCTAGTTTTGCTGGTGAGAGCTCTGAATTTCGTGTGTGTGGTTCTGCCCTAGACCTCCTCTTTATATACTCCTTGCCTTGGCCATCCGATCTTTCCATTTCGCCCAGATTTGACTAAATCGGGAATTTTCCATTCTTCTCGATCCTTCCTTTTCTTCTGCGGAAATCTTCTATTTCTCTTCAAACCTTCCTTTTATCTTTAAACTTGACTTTTATTTTCCTTCTGCGAGTAAACCGTCAAAACGTTATCAAATCTGCGGGTTAGATTCCGTTGAAATCGCGAGATGGGTTTTTATCGCGTTTTAGGTCCTTCCGGGCCGTTTTGCGATAAAAACCGTTTTCCGACTTTTACGGGATTGTTTCCTGATCCGACGTCGTTTTTAATAAATTTCTCGAATTAATCGCAAAGTTTTACGATTTACTCGACTTTTTATTAAAAACACGTTTTTTACGACTTACTCGGCGTTTTTTATTAAAAGCGCGTTTTTACGATTTCAACGAGAAATCTCGAATAAATCGTATAGTTTAGGCAATGTTCGGTTTTTCGTTTAACCGTTGCAGTTTTATACGATTTCCTCGAGTTCTTTCCGAGAAAGCGAAGTTTTACGGTTTTTATCATAAAACTAGGACGGTAAGTCGGATCGAGATGGAACGGGAGATATTTCGGCCGTGGTTTAGAACGCGACCTTATCGAAAGATGTAAGTTTCGAGTCGGGAATGCGGGAAATCAAGACGCGGAGTGTCCGAGAAGTCTCTAGTTCGCCCATCGGCGAACTAAGCCGGGCTTGGCTTAGTTCGCCGATGGGCGAACTAGTTGATTACTCCCTAGTTCGCCCATCGGCGAACTAAACCGGGCCCGGCTTAGTTCGCGTTTTACGGCTTTTTTCGGTTTTTTGCGGTTTTGTAAAACGATTCTCGAGTTTTATAAAATGATCTTCGGATTTCATAAAACGACCTTTGAGTTTTATAAAGCGATCTTCGAGTTTTATAAAATGATTTCTCGAGTTTTTATAAAACGACCTTCGAGTTTTATAAAACGATCATTGAGTTTTATAAAACGATTCTCGAGTTTTATAAAACGATTTCTCGAGTTTTATAAAACGATTTCTCGAGTTTTATAAAACGATTCTCGAGTTTTATAAAACGATTCTTGAGTTTTATAAAATGATTTCTCAAGTTTTATAAAACGATTCTCGAGTTTTATAAAACGACCTTCGAGTTTTATAAAACGATTTCTCGAGTTTTATAAAACGATTCTCGAGCTTTATAAAACGATTTCTTCGAGTTTTATAAAACGATCCTTGAGTTTTATAAAACGATTTCTCGAGTTTTATAAAACGATTCTCGAGCTTTATAAAACGATATCTTCGAGTTTTATAAAACGATTTCTCGAGTTTTATAAAACGATTCTCGAGCTTTATAAAACGATTTCTCGAGTTTTATAAAACGATCTTTGAGTTTTATAAAGCGATTTCTCGAGTTTGATAAAATGATTCTCGAGCTTTATAAAACGATTTCTCGAGTTTTATAAAACGATCTTCGAGTTTTATAAAACGATTCTCGAGTTTTATAAAACGATTCTCGAATTTTATAAAACTGTTCTTTTTGTATTTTCGCGGGGAGTTTTGGCTATTAATTCCGTCGTACCGATTTTGACCCCAACATAGAGTATGGAGCCGATTTTAATAACAGCCAGTGGGGTTCTTGTAAGGGTGTGTCGTCCTAGTATGTATGGTTGTATGGTTCAGAAATCCGTGGTTAAAGTATGGTTGCTGAGCCATAAGAGAGTTCCCACACTTTCAAACATTTCCCCCTGTTCTTGATACTTGACATTGTTTGAGGACAAACAAGGATCTAAGTCTGGGAGAATTGATATATGGTGTTTTTGACATCTTGTATATATGTTTTCTTAATTGTTTTCAAGTCTTTATCGAGTCTTTCTAGTTCTTTTTGAGTCATTACAGGTCTGGAGTAGGTAAGGAGAGCTTTGGAGAGACACAAGAAGAAAATAATGAAAATTGGAAGTTTTCTGTCGCAGAGCACCCCAACGGAGCAACCCCTGCTTGCTCCGAGCACCCAAACGGAGCAACCTCTGTTTGCTCCTGAAAACTATGGAAACTTTTGATTAATTTCTGGATTTACCCTAGTCTTTCTAATTCCTTCCCCCAGCCACCTGTGACAGACAAACATATTCTATTCTTATTTTCTTCGCACTCTACCCTTCTTTTCAGAGACAAAAAGAACTCATGAGCTTTTGAATATTTTGATTTTGATACTTGTAAAGGGAGAAGATCATCTCTCTCGATTTAGAGAAGAATCCTTTGAAACCTATTTATATTTTATCTGCAATAATATTCAGGTCTTCTTCATCTCTTGTCTTGTACTCTCTGTTGTTATGATTGAATAGTCGATCTTGTTAGCCTAGGGTTCTAGGGTGTTGTTTCATGAACTGAACATAGATAAGCTTCCTCTTTTTATCTTCGTTTATGACTACTCTTAATGCTAATACTAAACTAATCACTTAGTGTTTGATCTAGGTTTAACCTTTTATCATTAACCATGAATTAGGTTGCTAGATATGTTATAAACGAGCATCATATCCCTGATCAGCGAGAGTAGATATCAGGGTATGATGTGAGCATATTAGGTATGTTCTTACTGTTTGCTATCGAGCCTTGATCCACGCGAGAGAATAGGTATCAAGCTCGCTCCGCAAAAGGAGCATACCTGCGAAAACAGGGTGTTCTATTTAAAATATCCGAGTTCTAAACTGTTCTTAACTGAGCTTGAATAATTGTTTGGTTCGTCATGTTAACACCCAAGGATGTACCCTAGGCTAGCATTCTTCATCATCTAAAAACTCCAATCAAATATGTTACTTGCTTGTTTATTTTCTTACTTTATAAATCATTCATTGTCTTAGCTTAATATTGATACCATAGAAATAAAGTGTAAGATTTGGTCTTTGTGGATTATATCCTAAAATGCTACATCGACATACCATTGGATTGTGGTAGTGTGCACATTAGGTTAATTGGTGTGCGTATATATGTAATATCAGTTGCCCGCAAATTTTCGGGTACAAATAATTTCAAAATATAATATAATATAATATTATTATATTTTGACATACTATAATATATTTTTATCTTTTCAATATGAATGTCATTTTTGATAGATATTTTTTAAATAAACAGATTTTAGATTTTTTATTTATTTTGGTTATTTGATTAATTTTTAAAAGTATAAATGATATTCTTTATAGACTAAAGCACAAGTCACATGATCAATAAAACTTTGACACATGATTTAATTATTAATAAATAAATAAATAAAAATGTAAAGAAAAAAACTAAATACAAAAAAAAANTTTGATAGATATTTTTTAAATAAACAGATTTTAGATTTTTTATTTATTTTGGTTATTTGATTAATTTTTAAAAGTATAAATGATATTCTTTATAGACTAAAGCACAAGTCACATGATCAATAAAACTTTGACACATGATTTAATTATTAATAAATAAATAAATAAAAATGTAAAGAAAAAAACTAAATACAAAAAAAAACAGTTACGTTTACTAAGTACTGATACATATCAAAAAAAAATTAGATAAAACAAAAATTCCTAATTTATCTCCCACTACTTCATGATCACACAGTTTTGGAAACTATTAAATGCAAAGGAAGTTTGACTCACAAGCTATATATTAATCTATACCTTCATTCAGTGTTATTTTCTCTTCTTTGAAATGGTTCTATTGACTCTCTCTCTTTGAAAGGGTAATGCAATGCAATTTTAATTTCTAGCCAGACAAATCAATGGCTTTTATTCTCCAAGAAATATTATTTCAATGTTTAAGAAAAAACACAAGTTTTCTATGGTGAAGACAGAGCCGGGCTTGACCCAAGTGGAAAGAAACATTGGGATGGGGGCCCCCACTTTATAGGGCCCCCAATTTAAAAAAAAACTTATATATATATAATATCTATTTAATAAAAATATAAAAATATATTAAGTAAAAATTGTATTATGAGATAAAATATATGATTATAGGTTTTAAAAATAATTTAGATTAAGCAATTACAAAATAAAAAATACAAATATTTTTGTTTTTTTACTATAAAATTAAATAAAAATATAATTTTGTATCGGGCCCCCGTGAAGCTAGTTCTGGCTCTGGGTGAAGATTAATGCAGAGTTAACCGATGAAGATTAAACTCCAGGTTAGTGAGAATAAAATCACTCAAATTCTTCGATACTCAAATCATAATATGCATTATGTTAATCTTTACCTTCGCTAACCTGTTTATAATATTTACATTTTAAGGTAAATGTTTGATCAATATTTTTCTAAACCGACTAAATTATTCTTGATTTGCTAGAATTTTTTTACTGGGTGTGATGGTGACAACTGGAAGAAAAAGAGTAATGAATTCACTTTAAAGCAGATTTACAAACCTCTAATAAAATTGAAAAGCACTACAAGTTAAATAAAGATGGAGCTTAAGAAACGAGGGCTCATGTTTACTCTCTATATAACCACCAGATCTTAGATTAGTTTCATTTATTTTTAAATATTTTTGTAGTCATATAGAGATAATATATATATATATACTTTCATATCAGCGTACACTTTTGTTTTTTATTTTTCTTATTTACTGTTACCAACTTTTTCTAGATTTTCTCACAAACAAAAATTTAGAAATAATTTTACCAATAAAAAATTTAGAAATAAATATATCATTAGAAATGAAGAAAGAAAAATATAGTATTACAAAAATATATATACATATATCTATATATATATGGAGAATAACGAAAATATACATAAATACCAACTTCACTACAAACGCAATCTTAATATTTTAGTAGTATCTTTCCCCTAAACTTTCATATTTAATAATTTTTTATTGTTTCAGAAAAGAAAAGTCAATACTTTATGTTCATTTTAGTTCTATATTAAATAAGTCCGTGCGAAGCACGTGATATATACTAGTTTTTAATATCTCATTAAATTATTTTATCAATAACTATATATGATTGATTAGGTTTTTAATCCATTAAGAATGTAATTTCATATTTAAGATTCACTTCTAGACCATATATATGTATATATATTAATTAGTTTATAGATCAAGTTTTTCATCTAAAATTTATTAAAATAATATAATATAAATGATGTGATAAATAAATCTCTACTTGAAACTAAAGTATATGCAAAGATTATGGAAAGAAATAAAACTATATATATAAATATATATGCATTCCCATTAGTTTAATAAATTTCTAAAAATATTTTCATGTAAGATTTAATTTCTATTAATTTATACATTAATATGTATTCATATTAATAGTGTTCGTATTCAATAGATAATAAGAAGTTTCATATTATGAAAATTTTTTAATTAAATGATTCTGATAAATGATAAATTAATTAGACACAAAGTTTCTTTTTTTTGGTCAAAAGACAAAAAGTTCTTATTGATATAGTTTGTAAGTAAAAAAAAAATGCAATTCTTTAGCTACTGATTTATTTTATTTTTAGGTATCTGTATAACATGCAAAATAAAGTTTTTTATAAAGTTTCTTAAACATATTGTTTTCAAATATACATAAAATTATTTATCTGTTTTATAATCGATATAGTTTTTACGGGTTTGTTCATTAAAATGTGACTTCACTTTGTTTTTTTGAAATGTATAATACGTTTAAAATTGACATATATATACATATTTTTATATCATTATATATGCATTAGAAAACTAATGAAAATTATTCATAATTGTACTTTATTTTTATTTATACATTTATATAACCTACAAGAATATTTTTAAATCTTTTTTTGTAAACAATTCATGTAAACGTAAAATAATTTACCAGATTTTTAATTGAAAATATTAAAAATACTTGATTTAAAATTAATTGAATTAAAAAACCATCAACCAATCAAATTAAAATAATTAATTTAAAAGCTATCTTATGATTGACACATCATCAAAAAAACACTTAGTGTCTTTTTAATTAATATATACTAGATTTTTACCCGCACAACCGCACGTATGTTTGTTTTCGAACATAAGTGGTATATATTCTTAACATTAATCATATATTTAAATGTTTATATAACTATTTCAAATAGAACAATTTTATAATTTACATGTTGTATTAATCAATTATTTAAAACCATATTTATTTTTCACTTCTTATTATATATTTATCTTATTTTATTTTCATTTAGTTATAAAAAAAATTAATATATTTATGAGAAACATATTTGAAAATTATTTTGTATTTAATTTATGGTAAATTCTAGGCCTGGGCATTTTATCCGGACCCGAAGACCCGACCCGAAACCGACCCGAAAAAACCCGGTCCGGGTAGGAACTGACCCGATCAAATTACCCTATCGGGTCTTGTTGTGGAGGACCCGCGGGTCTTGGACCCGACCCGGACCGAACCCGAAACCCGATGGGTATCCGAATTAATAGTGTAAATTAAATAAAATGCATTGAGGGGGCGTCGAAGACGGGTTGTTTCTATAGAGAGTAAGGGGGTCAACCACTAGGAGACAACAAATTGTTGTTGTATCTCGGATAGTTTAATATATATACACATTTTAATATAATAAAATCACAAATTTTGAATAAAATTTTGAATATTTTCGGATATATAAGTATTTTCAGATTTTTTTTATATATTTAGGTATTTTTCGGTCGAACCCGAACCGAACCCGACCTGAAACCGAACCGAATCCGAACCGATAAATTCTAATTACCCGAATGGGTCCAACTATCTAAGACCCGACCCGGCCCGGACCCGGTACGACCCGAACCGAACCGGAACCAAAAATTTGAAATTACCCTATCGGGTCCTAAACTCCTAGACCCGAAAGACCCGGACCCGAAAGGACCCGACCCGAACCCGACCCGACTACCCGAATGCCCAGGCCTAGTAAATTCTGAGCCGTTCTTCAAATTTAGTTTTTCTTTTTACCAATATTTTTATGTTTATTCATTTTAGATAATATATTATTGTATACAACAACATATTAATTTTTAGACGTGTATTATATAGTTTGCTAATTTTGAGCTGTTCTGTCATCATACAATATTTTTAAAGTAAATAGTTTATGAAAATAAAATTTATAAATTTATCAATGAATACACTTTTATCATATTTAATTCAATATAATAATTGTCTTAACATGATGATGATGATGACTATAAAGTAAATAAAATAGGATATAATTTAATTTTTGATCAGAATTTTTCAAATTTAATATATAAACATATATATATATATATATATTTTTATATAAAATGAAAAGATATCATGATTAAAGTAGTTACAAATATTTTATATTATTAGCTTTAATGAAATACATGTTAATTATATATAAGAATTATATAGTTTGCTAACGTTAACCTGTCTTACCAATATAATATATTTTATTTTTAACATAAATATATAATTATGAAATAAAATATATAAATTTATCAAATTAATACAATTTTATTATATTTAGCTCAATATAATAATTTTCTTTTAATATTATTGATTATGATTATATAATAGATAATATGATATAATTTTTTCTTTTTCATTTTATAAACTTTAGCTGAATATATTAATGTATAATAATATTTTAAATTATTTTTAAAGTTAGTGAAAACATTTAAAGATAATATCGAAAATGAAGATATTGTAATAATCTTTTAAAACACATTTGTTTGCATTTTTAAATAAATATATTTATATTTAAAATGAAAAAATATCAAACTATATTATGAATAAAGTATGGGCAATTGACCCAAATAACACTTTTGAAGGTTTTTGTCTCTAAAATAGTATCAGAAGGGAAATATCACAAAATGACATTTATTAATGAGCAAAATGTCTCTAATACCCTCTCTTTAAATTAATATTAACTCTAAATATTACTATCAACATAAACCCTAAACCCTGAAAATACTAACTCTACACCTTCAACCTTAAACCCTAAAAATACTAACTCTACACCTTCTACCCTAAACCCTAAAACATGAATCCTAAACCCTAAACCTTTTTAAATCCTAAACCATCAACAATGAACCCTAAACCCTAAAAAAATCTCAATTCCTAAACCTCAATTCTAAACCCTAAACCCTAAACTATAAACCCTAAACCATAGAAATAAACTCTAACCCTAATACCTAAGCACTAAAACATTAGGGTTTTAGAGTTGAAGTTTCAGGGTTTAAAGTTGAAGTTTCAGGGTTTAGGGTTTTAGAGTTGAAGTTTCAAGGTTTAAAGTTTTAGAGTGTATGTTTCAGGGTTTAGAGTTGAAGTTTCAGGTTTTAGGGTTTTAGAGATGATGTTTCAGGGGTTTAGAGGTAAAACATCAGGGTTTAGGATTTTAGAGTTGATGTTTCAGGATTTAGGGTTTAGATTTGAATTTTCAGGGTTTAAGGTTTTAGTGTTGATGTTTCAAGGTTTAGAGTTGAAGTTTTAGGTTTTAAGGTTTTAGAGTTGATGTTTCAGTGTTTAGAGTTTAGAGTTGAAATTTTAGGGTTTAGGGTTTTAGAGTTGATATTTCATGGTTTAGGGATTAGAGTTGAATTTTTAGGGTTAGGGTTTCTTAGAGTTGATGTTTCAGGGGTTTTGAGTTTTAGAGTTAATGTTTCAGGATATAGTGTTTAGATTTGAAGTTTTAGGGTTTAAAGATTTAGAGTTGATGTTTCTCCATAGCTAATGAAGAAATCCAAACCCTAAACGCTAAAAAATTACCTTAAATCCTAAACCCTAAACCCTAACCTAAACCCTAAACCCTAAAAAAATCAACTTTAAACCCAAACCCCTAAAACATGAACTTTAAGCCCTAGACCCTAAAAAATTAACTCTAAACCCTAAACTCTAAACCTTAAACCTTAATACTTAAAGTTTATCCTGAAGATTAATATATTATCTGGAAGTCAATCCTGAACACGCTCATGGCTTTTCAAATTTTATAATACATTGTCTTCAATACGGAAACTCATCCTGAACACACTCAAGGCTTTCCAAATTTTAGAATACATTATCCTGAAGATTAATATACTAAAATCTAAACCCTAAAACATCAACTCTAAACCCTAAACCCTAAACCTTAAACTTTAAAGCCTAAACCCAAAAAAAATTACCTTAAATCCTAAAACCTAAACCTTCAAGCCTAAACTCTAAACCTAAACCCTAAAAAAATCAACCCTAAACCCTAAAAAAATCAACCCTAAACCCAAACCCCTAAAACATGAACTTTAAGCCATAAACCCTAAAACATCAACTCTAAACCTTAAAGTATATTCTGAAAATTAATATATTATCTTGAAGCCCATCTTGAACACGCTCATGGCTTTCCAAAATTTATAATACATTATCTTCAATCCGGAAACCCATCCTAAACACAATCAAGGCTTTCCAAAGTTTAGAATACATTATCCTGAAGATTAATATACTAAACTCTAAACCCTTAAAACCCTAAAACATCAACTCTAAACTCTAAACTTTAAACCTTAAATACTATCCTAAAGATTAATATATTATCAGGAAGCCCATTCTGAACAAGCTCAAAGGCTTTCCAAGATTTATAATACATTATCTTGAAGATTAATATACTATTCGAAAGCTCATCCTGAACACGCTCAAGGCTTTCCAAATTTTATAATACATTATCATCGAAATTAATATATTATCAGGAAGTCCATCTTGAACACTCTCAAGGCTTTCCAAATTTTATAATACATTATCCTGAAGATTAATATATTATCTGGAAGCCCATCCTGAACACGCTCAAGGCTTTCCAAATCTTATAATACATTACCATGAAGCCTATAATGAACATTAATATATCATCCGAATTTTAATATATTAAGGGTTTTTGGGGTTTAGGATTCGAATTTCGGAAAATATAGGGTATAAGGATTATTGGTTAAAGTTGAGGGTTTAGGGTTTAGATTTAGGGTTTAAATTTTATGTTTCAGGATGATTTATAGTTGATGTTTAAGGGTTTAGAGTTTAGAGTTGGAGTTTCAAGGTTTAGGGTTCTAGAATTGATGTTTCAGGGTTTAGAATTGAAGTTTCAGAGTTTAGGGTTCAAAGTTGAAGTTTGAATATTTAGGGTTCTAAATTTAATGTTTCAGGGTTTAGAGTTCTTGAATTGATGTTTCAGGATTTAGAGTCGAAGGTTAAGGGTTTAAGGTTCAGAGCTGAAGTTTCAGGGTGTAGGGTTTTAGAGTTGATGTTTAAGTATTTAGGGTATAGAGTTGAAATTTCCGGGTTAGGGTTTAGAGTTAAAGTTTTAAGGTTTAGAATTGATTTTTCGAGGTTTAGGATTTAAAGTTGAGGTTTCAAGATTTAGAGTTCTAGAACTGATGTTTCAGGGTTTAGAGATGAAGTTTCAAGGCTTAAGGTTTTAGAGTTGGATTTTCAGAGTTTATGGTTTAGAATTGAAGTTTCAGGGTTTAGGATTTTAGAGTTGGATTTTTAGGTTTAGAGTTGAAGTTTCAGGGTTTAGGGTTTTAGAGTTGAAGTTTCAGGGTTTAGAGTTGCAGTTTCATGGTTTACAGTTTTAGAGTGTATGTTTCAGGGTTTAGAGTTGAAGTTTCAGGTTTTAGGGTTTTAGAGTTGATGTTTCAGGGGTTTAGATGTAAAACATCAGAGTTTAGTGTTTTAGAGTTGATGTTTCAGGATTTAGGGTTTTGATTTGAAGTTTCAGGGTTTAAGGTTTTAGAGTTGATGTTTCAGGTTTTAGAGTTGATGTTTCTGGGTTTAGAGTTGAAGTTTTAAGTTTTAGGGTTTTAGTGTTGATGTTTCAGGGTTTAGAGTTTAGAGTTGAAGTTTCAGGGTTTAGGGTTTATAGTTGATATTTCAGGGTTTAGGGATTAGATTTGAAGTTTTAGCGATAGGGTTTTTTAGAGTTGATGTTTCAGGGGCTTAGAGGTAAAGCATTAGGGTTTAGAGTTTTAGAGTTGATGTTTCAGAATCTAGGGTTTAGATTTGAAGTTTTCGGGTTTAAGGTTTTACAGTTGATATTTTAGGGTTTAGTGTTGAAGGTTCAAGTTTTAGGGTTTTAGAGTTGATGTTTCAGGATTTAGGGTTTAGAGTTGAAGTCATATAGGGTTTAGGGTTTTAGAGTTGATATTTCAGGGTTTAGGGATTAGAGTAGAGTTTCAGGTTTAGGGTTTAGAGTTGAAATTTCAGTGATTAGGGTTTAGAATTGATGTTATAAGGTTTATGGCTTAAATTTGTAGTTTCAAGGTTTATGGTTCTAGAATTGATGTTTCAGGGTTTAGAGTGAAAGTTTTAGGGTATAAGGTTTAAGGTTTAAGTTTCATGGTTTAGTGTTTTGAGAGTAAATTAGTCAAAAAAGTGGCATAAAGATAAATTGTTGGGGCAAAATCGGTACGACGAAATCAATTACCAAAACTTTACGCAAAATAAAAAATACGTTTTATAAAACTCGAGAAGTCGTTTTATAAAATTCTAAAGACTTTCCGAAACAAAGGAAATCCGCGAAAAACTTGGAAATCATCGTCTCGAAACGACGAACGAAGCAATTGCCGATTACACGATTTCCCAAGATAAGCAAAAAATCGCATTCGCCGTAAACCGCGAGCACGTTCGATCGAACCGGTTCAGCGTACGACAAGCCGAACCAGCCGGTTCGGCTCGCTGTACGGCGAACTGGTTGATCTCGTACGGCGAGCTGGCTCGACCAAGATAGCTCGCCATACGCTGAGCTGGCGGCCCACGGACCAGCTCGGCATACGGCGAGTTTGCTCGACCAAGACAACTCGCCGTACGGCGAGCTGGCCATCTCCCGACAGCTCACCTTACGGTGATCTGAACCGTATATGGTTTGGTTCGTCGTACGTCGAGCTGACCATCCCGAGCCACGATCTCCCACGTCCTCGACTCAAGGCATGCGTCCTTCGGCTCGATCATGCTCTGAACCATGGTTGGAACGTCTGTCGTTTCGTCTCGATCCATCTTATCGTTCAAGTTTTACGACAAAAATCGTAAAAGCCTTCATTTCTAGTAAAGTTCGGGAAGATCGTATAAAACGGCAACGATTAAACGGAAACTATGCGGTCAACTCTAGAAATCTTATAAAAACGGCATCGTATCAGGAAACGATCTCGTTTAAAATCTTGAAACGGTTTTTATCGCAAAACGGCCCGAATAGCCCAAAAGCGCGATAAAAACCCACTAGCGACTTTGAACAAAATCTGGCCCAAAGATACAATGACGGTTTCATGATTTACTCGAAGAAGGAAGATAGATGTCAAGTTTTAAGATAAATGCCACGTTTGAAGATAAATAGAAGATTTCCACACAGAAAAAGGAAAGATCGAGATAAATGGAAGATTCCTGATAAACTCGAATCTGGGCGAAAAGAAAGTACTAAACCGCCTAGGAAGGGAGTATATAAGCAAAAGGCAGATGATACAATCAGGAGGGAGATTTTCGAGAGCTTTCACCACCAGAAACTTAGTACTTAATTAGAGTTTTTTCCGTTTTTGTTATCGAGCTGCGCCTCAACTAGGGTTTTAGTCTTAGACTGCTAGGGTTAGGATCTCGCCGACGGCTCACGTGGCTAAGGCTCACTCTGGTTGTACTATTCTTTCGCAGATTCAGAATAAGACTCTTTTCGTTCTCAATCTTGATTTTCTTAACCTCTTTTTACTTACTCATATTAATCGCGTTCTTGATTGTTCTTGTGCGGTTCCGCAGATAGCCGGGTCCTCTAGAAAATTAAGGTTTACTCTAAGTTCCCATATTTACGTAATCTTGATAGTAGGTGAATTTCGGTTCCCACATAAATAATCTATTAATCTATTATTTTTAATTAGTCAAATAAGAGGCATAAGAGTAAATCATCCCTTTAATGAAACCTATTTTGTGACTTTTTTTAGTCTTGGGTTTTAATTTGGGGACAAAAACTTGGATTAGTGCTATTTTGGGTTTTATTTCTTAAAGTATTCTAAAGATTAAATATATTATTAGTCTTAAGAAAATACATTTAATTAAATATTAAGTGATGGTCCAAATTTAAAAAAAAAAAATCACACATGAAGTGAATTCATGACTTCTGTTTTAATATATAAGATGTGAATATGATATTTTAAATATAAAAAATAATTTAATCATTTATTAAAGTGATAAATCAACTATAATATTATATTGTCAATTACAATTAT
The DNA here is from genome assembly GCA_932364175.1 of Eruca vesicaria subsp. sativa. Taxonomy (NCBI): domain Eukaryota; kingdom Viridiplantae; phylum Streptophyta; class Magnoliopsida; order Brassicales; family Brassicaceae; genus Eruca; species Eruca vesicaria. The sequence goes on along the minus strand of CAKOAT010263931.1, from coordinate 2,834 downwards.
TGATTTTTTAAAAATTATATACTGACTGTTTTGCATTCATTTGACACATTTCTTATAATATATATTGTGATTAAAATATTATTAGGTTTCTATAATTTTCTGCAATCTATGGTTTCTTGTACCCACTATAAGTAGAATATTTTAAAAATCGTTTATATAATTGTTTATGTACTATCATGTGTATTTCTATTTCTATTATAAATTTATAAACATTAACTATGATAATTAGTTGTTTCAACCAAAAAAAGAATTATGTTAAGATGTTTGATTGTTTATTTGGCAACATAGATTAGATTAAGTAGTTTTATGATTAGTTTCCTTTTAAAAACTTGATTCAAATAAATGAAAATTCAAATACCAATAACCAATATAATTAATTTTAAACTTCACCTATAAGTGACACCTAAGCAAAAATCAATAAAATGACTTCTCAATTAATATAGAGTAGGATAACACTATATAACTCCCAATAAGACTAGCTTTAATAGTTCAAAAAATCCATTTTTTAATAATAAACATTATGTTTATAGTTATAAGAATATATAAATCAATAACACTAGACTTTAGAATTCTACTAATACGTGTTAGTATCGTCGTTGCAGTATGTTGAAGTTGAATTCAAAGAAAGTCAAATGAAATAGTAAATAAATGTCGAGAAGAACATCTATCGGACTTTTTGTTGTTGTTAGGTCTAGATATATAAATAAGATAAAGATGTATAGAAACGACAAATGAGAACAATGCGATCTGAGATTTAAAATTAGTTTGGGACCACAAAATATTTTCTTAACGGTCTTATACTTCTTTTTTTTTTTGGAAAAAAGGTCTAATACAACAAAGGCAAATGCATGAGTGATGTATCTGTTTTCAAACATATAAGTAATTGGAAGATTTTGGGTCTTTATGTATATCTCGTTTTCTTTTTCTTCTCGTTTCTATTTTTATAGAAGTATGAAAGGGATATGTATACTTTTTCAAACTTCGAAAAGCTATTGGCTTATATGATTACTTCTCATACTTTGTTTTTAAAAACATTGTTTTACGAATCTCTAATTCATGTGCACCAGCTATAAGTAAGCTGAAGTACCTTTATGTCTTTTGCTACTTGCTACAACAGTTGAGCATCATGCGACTGTTTGTTTATTGATAAAGGAATGCTTAATTTTCGTATTACATAGTTGCAATAGAATTGGAGTATTATACAAGGACTTCAAGAAAAAAAGGAAAATAGTTTAGTTTAGTTTTCTACACAAAGTTAAAAATGCCGGCTATCCTAGTATTGAAAGTAAGGGTTTGGATCCAAAAAAATTTAATCAAACTCACCCAAAATAATGTGGTTTGGTTTGTGTTCAGTTTTCAGTTTTAGTTTGGTTTGATTTGTATACGGTTTGGTTTAAATTTTGATTTTTTAGTGTTTATTCAATTCAATCGATCGAGTTCATTTTTTTGTTCTAGTTAGCGTACAAAAACAAAATCAAATTAGCATTTAATACTAAATCATTATTTTTATATTTAAATGTAAAGTCAAACATCACAAAATAAACGTAGAAAATGTAATCTAATAATTTATATTATTATCTTCAAAACCTAATATAAATCATATGTAATTCCCATTTTTGATGTTAACGTAAGAGATTCATATTCTTTTATTTTAATTTAGTTGCGTTTCTTCTATTCACTTATAAATAAAATATATAAAATTACGTTTAGTTGTTTAAGTAAAATGGTTAAATATTTTATTAGTATATTTAGTTAATCTAATTAAATAGCACTTCAGTTTTTTCCGGTTTTGTTTGGTTTAAAACCACATAAAACTGAACCATTTGATACCTATCTTGAGGTGCAACAATTATCACATGTAAAAACATTCTAATGGGGATTTTAGTTGAGGTCTCCAAAATACATATATGTTTATATATATATTGTTTTCTTATTTTTCTGTTAGAACACTCCAATGGGGGTTCAAGCTCCGGGGTTCTCAAATCATTATGACTCCATTTTTTATAAAGATAGCTTATGTTAGACGCATAACTACTCATAGTTGAAAGTAATCAGATGTCACAAGCCACACGCATAGCCGGCCCTAGTGCCAAGCGAATGAAGCATGAGCTTGCGATCGCCATTTTAATAATTATTAATCTGGCCACATTTTCTCAAAACTTGTCTGTGGTCTAGTGGTGTGTTGTGTAGTATTACTTCATTGGAGGCTGGGTTCGACGTAAGTCATCTGCGCAATTTATTTTTCGGCCACTTTTCTTTGTTTGGGCTTGTAGCCTTATAAAGGCTAGGACCGGCTCTGGTCACACGTCACACACAACTAATGTTGCATGGTTCAGTGCTCTATCATATTGTTGTTATTAAAAAAAATACTCTTATCATTTTTTATATCTATTGGAAATAGTACTTGTTGGGGTCAAAATCGGTATGACAGAATCAATGGCCGAAACTCCCCGCAGAAATATAAAAAGAATCGTTTTATAAAACTAGAGGATCGTTTATAAAACTCGAGGACCGTTTTATAAAACTCGAGAATCATTTTATAAAACTCGTAGAATCGTTTTATAAAACTCGAAGAATCGTTTTATAAAACTCGAGAATCGTTTTATAAAACTCGAAGAATCGTTTTATAAAACTAGAGAATCGTTTTATAAAACTCGAAGAATCGTTTTATAAAACTCGAGAATCATTTTATAAAACTCGAAGAATCGTTTTATAAAACTCGAAGAATCGTTTTATAAAACTCGAGAATCGTTTTATAAAACTCGAAGAATCGTTTTATAAAACTCGAAGAATCGTTTTATGAAACTCGAGAATCGTTTTATAAAACTCGAAGA
>CAKOAT010263820.1:39177-65794 GCA_932364175.1 Eruca vesicaria subsp. sativa | reverse complement strand
TTGAGAAAGAGAGTATGGATATCGATTTTAAGTGCATTAAAAGCTTCAAACCTTGGTTGTACAAGGTTGTTGGGTTGTACAAGGTTGTTGGGAGTATTCATGGCAATGGCAATGTTGTAAATACTTGAAGATGATGAGGTTGAGAGAGTAAAAATGCCATTTTCGAAAAAAAATTCAAAAAACATATAAATGGCATTTTTGTAAATAAAATGAAGATGTGGGGTGAATAGGACAAAAACAAGATGAGTCAAAAGAAGAGGTTAGTTTTGTGTTTGACTTGGAGTTTTGAGTCAAATTTGCAAAAAGCCCTAATATATATATTGATTCTTCATCCAAATACTGAAGTCAAACTAACTTTTATGTTAAATTTAGATATTTTGGCATACATTACTTAAATTTATATGTTATCTTCATCAAAAAAACACTTAGGAAGTGTCACTATTTTTCCCCGGAGAAAAAAACTTGACTTTACTATTTAAGATATATTATTCTTTCTTGTAGATTTTGAGAAAAATTAAAATAGATGAATTTTAAAATTTCAAAAATAAATTATCCAAATCCGATCTGAACAGAACCCTAACCGAATTTTATAAAACCCAAATAGATTGAACTGAACCCGAATGACACCCCTAGTTGCCATAACTTTTTCGTTTTGATGAGAGTTTAGGGGGGTATGTAAAGCTTATTTCTTTTTGAAACATATACGTAAAATCTAGTATAACTAATCAATGGTTAGTAAAATTAATAAATGCTTCTATTTTCTTTATTTGTTTGGTTAGTAGAATCCCCAATTCACATTATTACATTTTGAACGTGATAGAAAGTGCATAAAATGAACCAAGGCAATCTTTTAGAAAGAAGTTGGAGGAAATTTGAAACTGAGCATGAGTTGAAAAACAAAGCATGAAATGAGCTGAAAAACTGAGCATGAAATCAAAAACAAAGCATAAATTTAAATGACTCTGGTGTTGATTTCTCTATCAATGATTTCAGCTGCAGTGAAAGGAGAGAAACCCATCGAAATTAATACCCCATCTCCACAGTTCATTCCACAAACGCACATATTTTTTGGCCCTGATGTATTAATTAGGAAACCTAATTACTATTACTATTACATATGGGGTCTGGTTGTACAATGCTCTCTAAAAATATGGTTATTTTTCAAAGATTACAATATAGCTTTCTCGTCGTGTTCTCTTAGATGGATAAAATATTTCTTTAACTATACTCAAATTGAAACAAACACAAAGTTAGATAGACAAAGTTTCCTTGGTATTGAAGCAGAATCGTCTGCTTTGCAGTTTGTCTCGAGACCAAATACGGTTGCTTCAAATGTGTTATTGCATTGCTTTGGTGATGGCATTAAGGAAGAGCTCTTGTACTCTAGTAACTTTTCTTGTTTCCCAAAACATGATATGTAGGTAACAGTTCCTGTTTTTTCAATCTCTAAATACATGAACCATTGGACAAACACCATATGAATTAAACTACATCAGATAATCTTCATGATACATAGGAATAATACTCTTTTTGGATCCGCTCATGGAGGCTTTTTTAAGCTTCCATATGTAACCTACTAACCTTGGACTTTAAGTGATCTCAAAGCTCCTGGTAAAGAGTGACAAAGTTAACATATAAGTAACACAATAACAATCATGATTTTAAAATCTAGGAAAGAAAGATTCCAAGTTTGTTATGAAGTGGAGCATAAAAATTCTTAAGTTTTCATGTCCAGACTACTTCACTTTTGAGGTTCTCCTGTGAAAAAAAAGAAATACAATTATACAAAGATACATGTCCTTTTTGTAGCCTGTTTGCCTTCAAGACGTTAACATTTCTAATAAGTGATTAATTCTCTAGAGGCATGTGTGGTTCATAACTCAAGGAAAGCACAAAAGTTTATGTGAAAGTATATACCAGTAGGTTTTGAAATCTCCAGTTGAAACCTTGTGGTTCTGTCTTTCCGTACATGACAATAAAAATGAGAAAGGATATAGACGAAGGGATTCTACAATGATGAGTCGTATGTACCTGCAGAAGCATTGAGCAAAGAATTCAATGATCGAAAAAACAGACCAAAAGAAAGATGTACGAAATAATTTATAAATTAACGGACTCTTGCTTTTTCAATGATTTATAAATAGGTGCACCTTCACCAAGTACAGTATAAATCTCAGCTTGAGCTTTCCTATTTTTTTCAGGATTCTGCAAGTTTAGAAGCAAAATACTAAATAACTGTACAATGAGCTTTTTAGGCAGTCGTGGAAAAAATGAGAATAAAACATTTAAGAACTTACTTGTGCAAGAAGGTTAGCAGCCCAAGTAAAAACAGCTGCTGTTGTCTCGTGACCAGCACTTATCATAGTCATCAAGTCATGAGTAAAGATGCAGTAAAGATGCAGGAGCTACTAAAGTCTGTGAATCCAAGAAAACAAAATAAAAAAAACTTTCATAACTTGTAGTAAAGATGCAGGAGCTACTGAAGTCTGTGAATCCAAGAAAACAAAATAAAAAAATTTCATAACCTTTAGTAGAGATGCAGGAGATAAAAGATAACAGATCCTTGAGATTAGAGTAGTCAGGTTGCTGGAGCTTCTCTACATCTTTTTCCTGGGAGAAACAGAGATAACAAAGTCAGAAACTGAACAGTAGAATGAAGAGAGCGGCAAGTAGTGAAACACCTGTCTTGTCTCTTTTTCCTTTTGAATGATTCCATCAAGGCAATCGTTTATAATCTTGAGATCGCTTTGCACCTTTCTTTGCCTTGGACCTATCCATCTGGCTGGAGGAAAGTTCCAATAGGGGAAGTAGAAAGTAGACCGATGCCCTGCCTCGGACAGAGTTCCATACACCACCTGTGATGTATAACAGAAACATTCAAGAAGGGACTGGACCAGCATGCTAATAGACAATTCCAATAAATAAAAAAACCTTAATCATAGGGGACTCTTTTGTGACAGAGTCAAAGTCGTAGTTGAACACACTAATCCGTATAATATCAAGAGCCAAACTCGAGAACTCTTCTTCAAGATCCAACTCAATCGTGTCCTCTCCACTTGAAGCTTCTTTCTTCCTTAAGAGCTTCACAGACTTCAGTATCAATTTCTCGGGTCAGTCACTGAATACTTAGACCATGGCTTCCAAATACAGAGATAGTCAATGGCCATAAGAACTGCAATAACTGAAACATAGTGAGATTAACAAAACAGCTTTACTTACCTCTGCGATGATTAAATCAACTACCTGTGTCTTTATGAAGGCAGTAGACTAATTATTTAGTAAAAAAAATTCATTATAAGAAAAGTAATTCATATATAAACCCCAAACACATTTTAAACTTACTTGGATCCAGGAACATAATCTGCTCGACAGAATTGGAGACGAACTGTGAAAATTATACCAAATAATTATTTTATGGAGTAAATACAGAGAAAGAAAATACTTGTATATTAGTGTTACTTTCATGCTGAAACAAATAAACAAACAAACATATCAAAACAAATAGACACGAAAGTATGTAACCTGAATAACAGTGGCATCATCGCTAGCGTTGTTCTCTATTAGAACTCTGTCAGTGACACATGAAAATAGTTAAGGCTGAAAATATTGTTGAGAAAGAGTTCCCCTTTTGCTGAGCAGTCGCGGAGGATGTCATAATCTTCTTGTTGGTCTTCTAGCCGGTAGGGACTGAGGATTTGGATTTGGGTTCCATCAGAAAGTTTGTGAGAGTGAGTAGAGGTTCTTAGAAAGCTTAATCGAAAGATAAGCTAAGAAGAGAGGCCTATAAATACGAAGTTGGAGAGGGAGGCGAAAGGAAAAACCCATTGAATAAGAGAAACTGAAGATTGATGAGATTGAAGCCAAGAATTGATTAGAAATGAAGGTGGGTTTGATTACTGGAAAAACTAAAGTGATCTCATCTGGGGAAGTCAAAAGGCGAGAGAAGAGATTGTTGTAGATTTCTCCGCATCGTAATCGGAAACCGTGACTCGGTGATAAAACAAACCGGGTTTTGGTCCAAAATCGAAATAAGATTTTTCAGGCCCAAACCAAAATGACTATCAAATAAAAAACCAGCCAGATCTCGCTGGCCCAAAATAAATCAATTTCTTCTATCCAAATCGTGATTCAGTGATAGAATAAACCAGAGTTTGGTCCAAATTCGAAATCAATTTTTTACAGACCCAAACCAATCTGACATAGCTGTTTAAAGCCTTATGATTGGTCAAATATAATTAGTGATGTGGATAGGGTGAGAGGACTTCATTTGCTACTTTTAATAGTGTTAGATGTACCTTATGATTCCAATAAGATTCAGATGACTTTATTAGAGCAAGAAAAAAATAATGTCGGGAAGTTTTTTTTTCCTTTTGCATAGAATATGAATTGCATTACTTGAATGGGCGGTTTGGATTTTAAAAAGTATTTAAGATTTATCAGGAACGAGCTCCATGGCAAAATAAGAGAAACGTGGATATAACCTAAAATACATTGTGATAGAAGATCACTTTGCTGTTAAGTGAAGGTTAACTGTTCCGTAAGAATTTTTTTTTAACTCACCAGAAGGAAGCTTTAAGACTGCATCAACAGGCGACTGGTGTGCCTCCCATTAATCAACAACCTGACCATTTCTCCATCGTTTCAGAGTTCTTCAGAGAAATAAAACGAAAACAAATAAGTTGAGAACTTGTCTTACACTACACAATAGTAGAGAGCCGTCTCATATTCGATTTAATACGTCTATTACAAAAGTTATTAATGCACGTCAAGACAATAACACACAAAGTAAACATTCTTAGACCTACACTTAAGAGTAAAATAGTTTCAATAACAAAGGAAAATCACAAGCTAGTATTCACTCTCTGGATTTCAAGCAGGGAAGGCAAAATGACTGAACAATTTCAATTTCTAAGTAATCATACTAAGTAAAGAATTACTTGTCAGCTGAAGATGAAACTATATCCTCCCCACCAAGAGCAAGACCAGTTACTTACATCTTATGACCTTTCAACGTTTAAAAAATTTCTTCATTGGCCAGGTACCAAACGATGACTGAATTATCCATGCAACCAGATACAAGTCTGCCTTCAGGGTATGCATCATTTGGGAAGATCCATGGAAGCATTCTAACGAAGTTTTTATGATGTGGAAGTCTTGGAACACAAGCACATACGCTTATCATCGGAAGAAAGTGAACATTTCCTTATGAACATGTCATGTGATGATGATATGGCTTTCGTATCATTAGTGTACACACATATTCCACGGACCTTATAGCCAAATAGGGTAAGGCCAGTTACAAGACCTAGAATCTTCAATGTCATAAGGTTAATCAGAAAGCTAATCAAAACAAAGCGTCAAATAAAAAAATACATGAAATTTAAGCAAAACGCGTAAAATTCAAGTGGATGAGTTAAAAAAAAATCGATGACAGAAGAAAGAAGGTGGAAATAGAGTAAAGGAGGAAGTGGATTAAAGAGAGACATCTTACATCGTCAACATGGCTACGGAGTTCGCACATGTTTACTCTATGAAATAGACATCCATCATGAGTTTGAGAACGACCAGAAAGTACTAGATATGGAATATCATAACTACCTCTACAGAATTATGCAACTAAATTGTAGAAGTTAGGTTTAACAAGAGGAACTCGAAATCTAAGCAATGTTTCTGATAAGATTTGACAAAGATCATATTCGAGAGTCAACACACATGTACTTGGACTGAAAGGATATATGATTTTTTTTCTAGAAGATAAATATGCCTGAAAGGCTTGACATGCAGAAGTTGGAAAATAGATATGAGATGAAGACATTTGAATTTGTACCTAGAAAAGTTTCTATGGCCTGTGAATTTGTTTCTAAGAAAATGAAATCCTTCTTTCACCAATTGTTAGATCATTTGGTATTCAAGTTAGAGATTAGTTGGATCAAGAAATTAAAAAAAAAATATATATATATTAGGTATGCCGTTACATCTTGTACGATATCATAGCTATCACTGGTTCTATTAATTTCCTGATGCCAACAACATTGATAATTATGTACCTTCTGTTCTAATAAGATCATCCGACTTTATTGCAACACGAAAAAAACAAGGTTTTTTTTTTTGGCGAAGAATCTGAATTGTATTAATTGAATGCGCGGTTTGCATTTTTTAAAAATGTTTAAAATTGATCAGGAACAAGCTCCATGGAAAAAAATACAAAACATGGAGATTATCTAATATACATTGTGCTAGAATATCACTTTGCTGTTAAGCGAAGGTTAACCATTACCAAGAAGATTTTTGAACTAACCAGAGGGAAGCTTTATGACTGCCTGGACAGGTGACTGATGTGCCTTTTAGTAATCAACAGCCCAGCCATTTCTTTACCGTTTCAGAGTTCTTCAGAGCAAGAACACGGAAAAAATTAGTTGAGAACTTGTCATATACTACACAACAGTAACAACCATCCCATATTCTATTAAATACTTGTATTACAAAAGTTACTAATGTACGTCAAGAAAATAACGCACACAATTAACACTGTTAGACCTATGTTTAAGAGTATACACATAATTTCAACAGAAAAAAGCTACATGCTAATATACTATAGTTGGATTCAATCAAGAAATACAAAATGAGTGAACAGTTTCAATTTGTAAGTAATCATACTAAGTAAGGACTTACTTATTAGCTGAAGATGAAACTATGTCCTCCCCCATCAAGAGCAACACCAGTGACTTTCATCAAGAGCAACACCACAGGCTAGTATACACTCACTGATTAATTTCATAGAACTTCTTGATGTGGTCATGTGTTTCTTAAGGTTGAGAATTGTTCCAGTGAAGTGAAAGAAAAATTATTCAGTGATAAACTGATGGGGCGAGTTATTAATCAAATGGGTGATCAAAACATTGTATAAGTAATCAGTGATAATGCACATGTATGGTGACTAGAGATCTTATCAATAGTAGGTTTCCTCACATCAACTGGACACCATTTGTTGTTCATACTCTTATTCTAGCTTTGAGGAATATTTATGCAAAAAAAGAATGTGGAAATCAAGAAAAATATGAGTGACTCTTAATTACTTAATTTCATGGGGATGCTCTTGCAATAAAACACTTCATCATGATCCAAAACATGAGTCTAGCAATTTTCACTTTAACATAACTTCCGGTTGATGATACATGTTTTGCCTCAATCGCTGTGATACTCAAAAGTTTAAAGCTTGTCAGAAGGAGTCTTCAAGCCATAGTTATAAGTGAAGAGTGCGCTATTTACAGAAATGATGATATTGAGAAAGAATTTGTTTTTTAAGAGAAGATTTTAAATGATGATTAATGAGAAAATAGCCTTACATTATCGATTTCACAAGACGTATATATGAGATGATTAGATTCTGTGACACATACAAACCATGTATTCACTTGTATATGGAATGTGAGATTATATGATTAAAAATGAAATTTTATGATCTACAAGAAAGGAAAACGTCCAATATCTAAATTCTATTTTTATGGTGTTATTTATGAAAATTTGGTAGTCCACCGGATGAAGACTAACATTTTTTACATTGTCCAGATCAATTTTAATTCCAATGTATAATATAAGATATGTGATCTGTTTTATTTGATGTGATTTTATTTTTTTATTTTTTTATTAGATATACACATATTTTTTAGTTTTTAGTGATGAATGGCCAAATGAAAATTTTGCAAATTGTTGTCTATATTTGATGTGGAAATTTTACGTGAAATGATGAAGCGATTTTTAATATTGTTTCTAATCGATGAAGATAATAAAGAGTTATAGATGAATATGCATTATTATCGATGAATAGTTGTCTTTTTGAAATTTAGCATTCATTTCAATGATGTCTACTATATAATCTCATAGTTGGTGGACTAATTTTGGTGGTTAAACTCTTCTACTTTAGTCTTTAACTTTTAGGTTACTATAACAGCCTAGTTCATCTTCATGGAATCATGGAATGAGCGTACTCACTCATTCATTCATTTATTGAGAAGAAAAAGTTAAATGTAAGTTGTGCTCAAAACTTTATTTTCATCCATAACAACCTACAACTTTTATTAAGAATTCTGACCAATATAAAACTAAAAGTCTAATATGTGAGATGTTAGTGGAGTGGATTTGATTCTATGGAAGATGAGGATTCTGAGAGTTTGTTTACCTCTCACTAGATGAAGCAAATTTTGAAAATAATCTACTAACTGATTAGCTTATTTCCTTATTTCTAATATGTTGAACATATGTGTATTTAATATTGAAACTTATGTTTGAGATTTAATATTTTGAATTATAAATATTCTTATGTTTTCCTATATTTTTTCTTATGATTTATATGTCATTTTATAACTAATTTTTTTCTTTGTTGTATTTTTTCCCCAGTTCATGCCGCAGTAGTATGGTTTTGTGAACGAATTTTCTATTGATCGACAAAACGGGACGAGCATAATTATTAAGTTGAGAATATTCTCTAAAAAATCAAAGCTGTAGTGTTTGTTCCAACGCTGGTTCATAGTTCATGGGGGAGCCCATTAGCAGTTGATTTATGTTCCTTAAACATTAATTTTATTAGTGTAAATAAACAATTCTTTATTCTGTAATCAATAAAACAATTCATAAAAAATAAAATAGTATATAAACATTACATCAAATAAATCTAGTAAACAAAATTAGTAGAGCTAAATTGGACCGACTCATTAAATGTGAACCAGTTGATTTAATTAATATTGAAGGTCATCAGGTAAGTAAGCACTCTACAAGTATCAAAGGGTCAAGACGAGAAGCAACCACTGGATAAATGCGGTTAAGGTGGAATGTAGAAAATGCTGGAATGTCAAGCTTATGGCCTAATGCTTTTGAAGGTTCTCATTTTTTGTTCTCGAAAGAATGATGTGTATTTTATGCAAAGTATCTAAAAATAAAGTATCTAAAACCATGAAGCCAACTGAGAAACATGTATTTTGTATGGACATTTAAACTAAAATGGGTGGGTTTTTTTTTCTTTTTACAAGTTCCATGCGGGATTACAGCACACAACATAAAGCTCAGACAAGAATCAGATCTGGATACAAAAAGAATGCCTAAGAAGTAACTACTGAAAAACAAGAAACCAAGTAGATAGAAGAGAGGTTGTAGGAAGGTTCCTTTGAGATCTTTAGAGAATAGCTAGCTTGTTCCTTAAGAGAAGTTGAATCTCTGCTACCAAAGTGTGAGGAGGTCTGTTGAGTTGTGAGTGTATGCGTGCATTCTGGGATTTTCATAGAGCATAGATAGACGCTTGGAATAACAGCTTGAAGATCAGATTGATGTTCCTGTCTGCTGTTGGGTCTTTCATCCATCTCACACAATGTTCAAACGATACCGGAGGTGAGAGATGGGCTTTGGAGGAGAAGAAAGACCAAACATGTGCAGAGTAGGAGCAATCAAAGAAGAGATGTTGTCGAGTTTCAGCTTCTGCAGCACATAGGATTCATTCCTCTGGGACATTTAATCCCCATTTCCTCATTCTGTCCTGAGTGGGTTGTCTATCACTTATGACAATCCAAGTTAGGAAAGCATGTTTGGGGTTATATTCATTAAACCAAGCCACTTTGTGCCAAGGGACCTCCGGAATGTTATTGTAAAGATGATCCTAAATTTTTGAAGCTGAGAATAAAGAAAATGCTGTATGGTTACCAACCTTCCAGGGATAGCAGTCATCCACTTCAGAAGTGATGATCGAGTTTGCAGGTAGGAGAGCATTTTTTAGAGCCATGATAATCCTGTTTCTTGATCGGAACCTTCATAACCACCAATATCCATTGGAGATTCCATCAATCACAGAGGCATTGAGCTGAAGACCACTCACTGCTGGACCCCTTTCACCAACGACATTAATTCGAGGTCTCGAGGAGGTCCAATTATCAAATCAAAATTTGGCTAAATACCAGAGCCTACTACACATATTACGAATGGCCTCGCTAAAAGCCTGATTTTGCACCGAGATTTCCATATTCAGCTACCAGTATTTAACCATCGCGATCCCAAAAACATTGGTCCAATAAAATATCGTCAGACCCAAGATACCCAGAGGGATCCTGATGCTGTAAAGATGAGGCGAATAAGTTTGAGACATAGATCTTGTTCCATGGTGTGATACTCCTTAGGCCTAGTCCTCCACAGTGTTTAAGAGTGCACACAAATTTCCAGCTTACTTTGGCTTCTGTAGCATTAGTTGGGACCCATTTCCAAGAAAACTGTTGCACATCTGTTCAATCTTCCTCAAGAATCGTCTAGGTAGAATGAATATTGAGGATCAGAACATAACAGTAGAGTAGATAACTGAGCGAAGAAGTTGTAACCGCCCAGCGAAAGATAGGTGCTTGACAGTCCACGAGGAGAATCTGGCATGACGTTTATCTAGAAGAAGTTGGTAATCCTGCTTACGGAGCTTGCGAGTGGTTAAAGGGACTCCCAGATAACAGAGATAAAACAAGCCCTGGTTAAGGCCAAGTGACTGTGCAATTTCTCTATTTCTCCTGTTTTGAGCTCCATCAAAGAAAACATCAAATTCACTCTGTGAGGGCTCGATGAGCGTTCTCACACCCATATTCTAAACTGGTCTCAAGCAGTAAGAATGAGACCGAATAATGCTTCCTGTAGCTTAACTTCGGCAAAACAAGGAATGCAAGATCTGCTCAACCCCATTTCAGCAAGTCAAGATAAGTTTTCAACAACTTTGATATTTGCAGCAATGATAATGGAAACAGTTTCGGGACCGTGGCAATTGAACAACCAAAAAATGAGAAAATATTGGAGGAGGTTAACATCTGGAGTAATTGTAAAAGGAAGAAGGGGAGAGAGGACGAAAGGGGAATTCACGTTTTCATACACACATCTATATCTAGGATGAACATTCGGATACCCATTCGAGTTTGGATTGGATATTTCGGATTTTTGGGTATTTTGGTATAGAAATTTAGTATCTATTCAGGTATTTCTACATTTCGGGTTGGGTTTGGATATAGTTATTTAGGGTTGGATTCAGATATTTAGCTTTTGAAAAAAATTAAATTATTTATTGCGTAAATTTCTTATATTTTAATATATATATTTAATTTAACTGATTTTTAATTTTAATAGGACGATTAATAGGTTTAGAGAGTAAAATTTAAAACCAAAAGGACAATAACTTGATTGTTGTTTTGAAATTTTAGATGCAACTTTTGTTAATACAAAAATAAGGGGTTGACATGCATTTTAAGTAAGTAGTAAATCAATTTGTTCAAAATTATATATATATATATATATATATATATATAATTTGATTTTTTATTCTTATCTTAAGTAAGAAATGTAAAACATTAATATAAATATTTTGACAAAAATAAAAGACGTAAACTAGAAATAGTTGGTTAAATATACATATGTTTGGTTATCTTTGGATATACATTCGGTTTCAGATATCCAATCTTTGCTAATTTAATATCCATTTGGGTATTTTGCTATTTCGTTCGGATTTCAATTCAAATTTTTCATGTCGGGTTTGGGTATCAGATAAAGTGTCCAACCTTATCTATATCGACACGAGCTTTCACCTAACACACTTCGAGCTTGTCCATTTACTTTGTTCTTGGTATAGTTTTGTTTTGCTTGTCATTCATCTAACTTGTAAACCCTTAAACATTACTAATGTATAAATCCATTTTCATCAACTTAGTTTGATTACATCGTTATGTTTAAGGATATTGTTGTCCAAAGGTTTTTTTTTTTGCTCACAAGTTCTTCTACCCTAATTAAAAAAAAATACAAACATCAACAATTCTTAATGTGGGTTTAATGATTCACAGTTTTTCTCATTCGTTTACAAAATGGTATACTTTTTGGTGCATGCATAAATCAACCCCACCAGATTATAAAATATTTATTCACTAAATTAATTATTTTGTTATTTTTTTTACATGTATGTATTTTTAAAAGCTTTTATAATGAAATATTATTAATTTCTATCTTTTTTTAATCTTTTTTATCTTTTCAAAATGAAACTAGATATAAGATTTAAAATACTATTTTTGGATATCCATAACATTAAATATCCGAAAGATTACAACTTGAATCAAACAAAAATAGATTATTTTTCGGAGCTGACCGGATCACAAATATATTTTAAATTCTGGATATCCATTCGTGCCCGCCCTTATATATTGGGATTGCTTTGCCTCTTAGAGATTGATTGGCAGAGCAACGGAATAAGCATTATGTTTTTTATTATCCAATCAACATTTACAACAAAATCTTTTGTAAAAGCATTTACAAGATGCTATTGTTCTCCAAATATTCTTTGATCAATGCTCTCATATGGACTTTTAGATTAGCAATATAATATAATTTATATAATTACACATATCATTCATTCATTATTTAATAAAAACATAGCATAATATATGTTTATATATTATAGATATAAACATATTTATATTATTTAGACACTAATAAATAAATTATATATCATATACTAATTTTTATGATAACTTTATGTATGAATAGTTTATTTCTACCAATAAATAAATAATGATAATTTATATATAAATTATATAATTAATTTAATTTTATTTAATAATATTAAATTTATTTTTATATTCAAAAAATAAACTTTATATTTTTAAAATAAATTTTATATGTATTAAATAGTAATATTTCACGTATAAAATATAGTATAATTTATATAACTGAGTCAGATTAATTATTATTATTAACAAATAGATTATTAATATATATTATTCTAAAATAAATTTATTATATACTAACTTTTATGTAGTTTTAAAATTGTATACTACTATTGTTTTACCAATCACTGTTAAAATTTTTATTGATAATATACTGCTTCTATAGCATATTACTTATATATCTCAAATACAATGATGCGTCTACATAAACATGAATAAATATTTTCACAAGTTAGTTAGTCTTGTTGGATTTAAACCTGCAAAAATCCAACATGAATCACTAACTTGTGTTCCCCCCCCCCCCTAGACACCCATGTCGGTCCTTGCAACTTGATGAATCTGTAAAAAAACATAAGATCTTTGTTACAACAATTCAAAAAACAAAATACAGTATAAAACCACCATCACATATGCTTACATCCAATCTAAGTACAATCTTACAATAACACAAAGAATGATTTCTCCTCAGACTGACCCTATACTGTTAATCGAATAATCGAAAGAAACCTCGAACGATGCTGTTTTCGGGACGGAATCACTGATGTTTATCCAAGACCTTGACCTCAGCTACTTATTTGATGATCCTATCGATGCAGTAGATAGTTATGTTTGGAGAAGAACAACCTTCAAGTCCACTATATCAAGGGAATGAAATAATATTTCCACAACAACAACATCACAATCAAAGGATTGGATCACCTCCGACGTTGCCTCTGGCGATCATTAGTATGCGATATAGGTATGTACCGTTGTCACACGTTCTACTGTTTACCTATATGGCATACTAATGATCACCAGAGGCAACGGCAGAGGTGATCCAATCCTTTGGTTGTGTTGTTGTTGTGGAAATACTCTTTCATTCCCTTGATATAGTGGGCATGAGGGTTAATCTTCTCCAAACATAATTCCATTAGGTCTGATAGGAGGTAAGAGTTAATCTGCATATTGAGTTATATTCGCTTTAGCTACCATGCTCCCGGATTCGTGTCTAGCATTTTTATCATGGACTATAACCCCAACACAATGGCGAGACTAGACATCGACATTATCATCACAGACCTTGAGGGAGAAAACGAAAAGTGTACTATATGCTTGGAAAACTTCTCCCACAGAAACATCATATGCTCTCTTATTTGTGAGCATAACTTCCATTTTTAATACATCAATCAACGGCTACGTACAACCATAAGCTGTCTGGTATGTAGGGAGACTAATCTATGATTTCAATCTTAGTTATCATCTCCCAATCATTATTCCTAGTGTGAAATCATAAAGTCAAAATCTTGGGCTACATGGACAATTAAAAGTTGCGAACCATCAGTTTTAACAATACAAAATAATATTTCCTCTGTTTCATTATAAGTGTCAATTTAGAGTTGTGTACACGGATTAAGAAAACAATTAATTTTACATATTTCATATATAAAAACATAATTACCTATACACCTAACAACATTTTAACCAATAGAAAAACAAATTACATAATAAAATTAATAAAGTTTGCATTGAAAACCGAAAATAACACTTATTTTGTAACAGAAAAAATTCTCTACAATGACACTTAATATGAAATGGAGGGAATACAAGTTTGACAAAATTAATAATGAGACTCAAACACTCAAATTATAGTGATTTAATTGTGAAAAATGGGAAAAGGGATTTATTAAAAAATTTGAGTTATTAAATAATATTGTACTAGGTGTTTTGCCCGCATTTGCGGGCATTATCCTCTTATGAATATTTATTAGTTAATATTTCATTAATTTAAAAATCAGCATAATAAGTTGTTTTTTATGTTTTCAAAAAGTAAAAATCAAACATCAAATAATTATCAATAACAAAACTCAAACATCAAATAATTATCAATAACAAAACTCAAACATCATAAATATTTTAAAAAATATATTTCTATAACTATTTTCTTGATTTATATTTAATTATAATATTTATATCTTAATTTTAAATTTTATATTAGAAAAACATATTCTCAAGATAACAATATAATGCATAAGTTATTTATTTTCTAAAAATATAATATGAGAATTTTTTAACTATATAATAATTATATAAGATTATAAAAATTATGACAAATAATTAAAATTACCTAAAATTATTGAGAACTTAATGAATCAGCAAATTCACATATTAAATATTTTTTCTTGAGTGATGATTTATATTTAATTAATAATATATAATTTTCTATTTTACTTTTAAATTGTATAATATAAAAATATATTTTCAGGATAACAACATAATACATAAGAATTACCATGTTTTCTAAAAGTATAATATTATTAGTGTAAATTTATTTCAATTATAGAATAACTACGACTTTTTAAATTTCTAATAGAAAAATATATATTCAAGACAACAACTTAATACATAAGCAATATCTTATTTTCTAAGAATCTGATACTATTAATATAAAATTTGTTTCAAATATATAATAAATTATATATAAAATTATATAAATTGATAAATTATTAAAATTACCTAAAATCATGGAAAATATGACAAATCAGCAAACATCAAATTCACTTCTTAAATAATATTATAGATTTTTTACATGTTAATTATAAATTTTATAATTAGAAAAATATTTTTTCAAGATAACAACATAATACATAAGAATTAAATTATTTTCTAAAATATCATATTATTAATATAAATTAGTTTTAATTATATAATCTATAATAAAAAAATATAGAAATTCTGATAAATGATCAAAATTAGTTAGGATCATGGAGACAAATCAACAAATTCACTTTTCAAATAATTTTTTGATGATTTATATTTAATTAGGATTTTAATATAATTTTTATATCTTAATTTTAAGTTTTATAATAGGAAAATATATTTTCAACATAACAACATAATCCATAATGATTATCTTATTTTAGAAAAATATTAAATTATTAATATAAATTTGTTTTAGTTATATTTAAATATTAAATTATTAATATATTTTTTTTAGATAAATATAATAGTGTTTATATCTTAATTTGAAATTTAAGTTTATATATAAAAATATATTTCAAGATAACAACATAATTCACAAGAATTATCTTATTTACTAAAAATATGATATATTCATATAAATTCGTTTTATTTACAAATAAAAAATATAAAAATATTAAAAATATGATAAATAAACAAAATTACCTAAACTTATGGAGAACATGACAACTAAGCAAATTTACTAAAAATATTAAATTATTAATATAAATTTGTTTTTAGTTATATTTAAACATTAAATTATTAATATAAATTTGTTTTAGATAAATATAATAGTGTTTATATCTTAATTTGAAATTTAAGTTTTATATATAAAAATATATTTCAAGATAACAACATAAATCACAAGAATTATCTTATTTACTAAAAATATGATATATTCATATAAATTCGTTTTATTTATAAATAAAATATNAAATTTGTTTTAGATAAATATAATAGTGTTTATATCTTAATTTGAAATTTAAGTTTTATATATAAAAATATATTTCAAGATAACAACATAAATCACAAGAATTATCTTATTTACTAAAAATATGATATATTCATATAAATTCGTTTTATTTATAAATAAAATATATAAAAATATTCAAAATATGATAAATAAACAAAATTACCTAAACTTATGGAGAACATGACAACTAAGCAAATTTACTTCTTAAATAATAGTATAGATTATGTGGCAATGCAGTTTATTGTATAATATTGTTTTTCTTACATATATGTATTTTATAAGCTTTTGTAATGGTCATTCAAGAAAAAGTTGTCATAAAAAAAAAGCTTTTGTAATGAAATATTAATAATTTATATTAGATTTTTATCTTTATTATATTGACATATCAAATCAGATATTAAAATACTAATCTTTCGAATACCCAGAACACTAAATATCCAAAAAATTACAACTTGAATTGAATAAAAAAAAGTTGATTATTTGTGCGGAGATAACCAGATCACGGGAATCATTTAAATTCTGGATATCCAATCCATACTCTCCGCACTTACATATTGAGATTATTTTTCCCTCTTATCTGGCCAAACAATAGTAAACACAGCAATTTTCCTTCTCCAAGTTGGAGCTATACACAAACAAGTATTACGTATTACTATATAATTTCAACAATTTCAAATACAATGATGCATCTACATAAACATGAATAAATCTCTTCACAAGTTAATGAGTCTTGTTGAATTGAAGCCTGCAAAAATCCACCATGACCCACTAACTTGTGTCCCCTCCTTAGACACCCCTGTCGGTCCATTCAACTTGATGAATTTGTCAGACCAGCGAATCTTCCGAGATAATAGTGAGCAGAGAGTACTTGGCTTTGATTGAGATCTTGCCTGCCTCTAAACAAAGCTTAGCACCAGTCACAACCCAATATCCTGGTGGTACTTCCGGACCTCTCACCACCTCCTTCGTGTCTACAAGACCCAACAGCTTTGGTTTCACCGGCGAAGATGGCCCTTTAGGATAAACCGCCGAGTTTATATCGATCTTAGACACTGGCTTTGCTGCTGCCGCGGTTGGACTTAATCCACCAGTGAGTCTTGTACTAATCATCGAGAAAACACCAGATTTGCGTGAGCTGGACGAGAGATTATCCCAGCAAGAAGTACGTGTAATAGCTGAAGCAACTTGTGAGAAACCGAGCCTCAGAAACAGAACTTTCCTCATTCCAATACCTTTGACTTCTAACCAGGCTTTGGTTACAATAGAGGCTGCTTCTTCAGGCCGTGGTCCGTTGTACTGAACCGGGAAGGTGCACACATGTGAGAAGATTCCCCATTTCACAGCTTCATAATATCCTCTTTCTGATGGTTCATCTATAGGTTCGTACGTGTCATCGTGTGAGAGGTGGAGACTTGGAGGACATGAAGAGAGGTGCTGTAAGTGGACAGCTAGATGATCTCCTTTCTTCCCCTCCATGAATAGACGTACTCCCATTACTGGTCGCTCACCAGAAACAACCTATAAAACAGTTTTTTCAGATTTTTAAACTAAGTTAAATGCTATACGTATATACAACAATGTGAAGAACAACACATGTACATAACATACCTTTGTTGTGCTGACATATAGTTTTGGACCCAACAAAGAGAACTGAAGTGACGGTGAACTTTGACTGCGACGTAGTCCAAGAGGGAGATCTCCATACACCGGAGCCCATTGGCGTGGAAGTTGAAACTCAAGAAACTGATGCAACTCTTCCATCGGTGGCTTATCTATAACATTTTATTCTTACCTGAATAAGCTATTGAATAACTAATATACAAAAGCCAAAAAAAAAACAGCAAATTCTCACATCTAAGGTATAAGTTCATTGCATGACTAAGAAATCCTGTTCCTGGGAGACCATTCAAGAGTGAAGTTATGGGAACAAAGCACATAGATATGGCGTTTGGTGATTCTGATATCGTTGAGAGCCAACGATCATGACTTTGTGCCCTATCAATACCTCCTCTTCTTACACAAATGCTCACCATATCCTGGAGACGCAAAGTACACGCACTTTTAAGTCCAAACCCAAGTGAAATCACTGCCTTAGTGGTGAAAAGAATCTGACCTCGTTCTTGGAGTGCATGATAACTGGACGACTAAGAGAGGAACCAAACTGTGAATGCAACCCCAGCTCGATAGGACTCCCCTCCTACAGACCCATCAAAACATTTAAGGTTTTGCATTGCGGGGATGCAAACAAGAGCGACAACTTTTTAGCACTGTTTACCTTTGGGTTAGAGACACTTTCAGCTGAAAACCTTTTGTGAGACAACTGCTTCAACTGTTTCCGGACTTCATCAGGATCATGAGTCGAGTTACGCAGCTGCTTCAGGTAAATAACATCTTTGCCTCCCATAGTGACTCCAGCAACTATATGAGTACCATACTTCTCAATGAACCTGAAATAAAGAAACATCAATTTTGATTCTAGAAATGATTTAAATCTCTGTCAATCAATCAAAGGCCACTAAAGATATGGTATTCTTTTTAGTGTTAGAAAAAATATTTTTAGTGGAATAAAAATGATATTAAAGGAAAAAAGATATAAAATTTTAAAGATAGTATAAATACGGGTCTAACAAATTGCAAAATTTATTACCTATACGAACTTCTATGCTATGATGGTGACAAAAAAATAAAGGAAAAAGAACAATGTATTCTTTAATATTTTTTAACTTTTTACCTTTTATAAAGAATTAAGTGTTTTCTGCACCATATACAGAAATAAAAGTTTTAAAAATAAAATTATATTTTAAAATAAAATATGTTAAATCAGATTCTATACAATTAAGAGAAAATTTTGTTATGTATATAATTATAAAGATATAAAATCAAATAATTTTTCTAAAATTTACAGATGTTATAAATAAAACTAACAATATTAGGATTAGAAAATTATAATCTTTTTAAAAACCCGCATAAACTTTTGAAAAAAAATAGTAATAAAAATTATATAATTATAAAAATTAAACTTGAAAAATATTCCAAAATTTGTAAATATTGTTATATTTTTATTTCTACTATTATATTATTTATTGTTATGTTAATGATAATTTATGAGTTATTACCATATTCTAAAAACCTATCAAAATATATATTAATATTAAATGTAAAATATACATGTCACAGTTAATTTTAAGCCATGTCAAAAATTGATTGTGGTAATGACACATGTCAAAATCACTTCACAAATGATATATAAAGAGATAATTTTCCTTTCCTTTCCATCTCATTCTTCTTATTGTAAAGCAAATATAAAACAATATTATTTTCACTAAATTTGATAAAGAGTAATCATTCTTATAAATTTATTCACATTTCTTCTCTTCCTATTCATTCCGATTGTTCTTTTATAGTTACCATTTAAACTCTGAACCTCTGCGTTTTACTCTCTCAACATTCTTTGTTTTATTCTGTTCTAAGTTAATTTGAGTTTGTTGACAACAATTAAAAAAAAAAACCAATTATCTTTATCCAATTGCTTCGGTTATTTCTGGTTTAAGGCCATCATACATACCCAGCAAGTGCAGCAGAGTCCCAAGAAGAAGGAACCTCACGCTTCACTTCATCACGCAGTGTCAACTGCGACCTAACGAGCGCTACAGTGTACAAGCTCATAAACCATCCATCATAAGCAAGCGTCTTAACAGAGCTCGCATCTTTTTGCCACCCTTGTCTTAACTCGAACATGGCATTAAACATCCCCGATGGTATCTTTCCCAACAGAGACATATCTTGATTGAATTTCTCCGACATCTACACACCCGACAAAAAAAAAAAAACAATTATAATCAAAATTTATTATGTTTTTTAATACGTGGAAAACTCTAAAACTACATTATTTTCAAAAGTATTACTTCGATAACTTGTGAAAGAAGGAAACCTGGTTAAAAGAGAGTAAATCGGAGCGGAGACGAGTGCGTTCGCCTTTATCGCACTTAATGGAGCTGGAGACGTTGTTGACGACGATTCCTCCGGGGAAGACAAGCTCTCTGTTCTGTGTCGGGTCAATTTTGAGAAGAGTGGATCCGTCGGGTGTGCATTTACAAGCGGAGAGACGGATATCGGAGGTGAGATCGTAGCCTAATCCGATCACCGATACTGCTTTCTCGGCGGCAGATTGGGCGTTGAGGCGAGAGATATTAGAAGTCATCGATTGTATTGTAGAGGAGATAGAGAGAGAGAGAGAGGAACCAAGAAGGGAAGAGGAAGAAATTTCAAAAGATTGTGGCGAGTGTTGAAGAAGAAGAAGAAGAGGAGGAGCGAAGAGACATACAGTGGTCAACGCTTAGCGAAAGGAAGATTTAGTTAACACGCCTTTACTTTGACTTATGGTTCAGTTTTTAAATGTGAAATCGGCATAATTTTCAGAGAATGTTTCCTCTGATTTTTCCTACTAGGTTCATAGCTCCGCGCAAGCGCGGAGCCGGAGATAGTGATGATGCGTTATGATGTTTTATAGATAGGATTTTGTCATTTTTTGGACATTTTTTTGTTTGGGGTTTAACCGAGAACCCGACTGAATTTAGTTGGTATATGAATGAGTGAAAATTCATATGCTTTGAAATATTCATATATTATTTTAGTAATGATTTTCTCGAATATTTGAGTTATTAGTGCTTTTATGTCTAGGATGGGTGATTTATTATGTTGTTATTGTCTAATTTGTAGGTTAGTAGTATATTATTGTTAAATAGTGAATTAGCATTTAAAAAAAATTAAGATTTTATTAAATTATACAAAGAAATATAGTTTAATGGATTGAAGGGAAAAAGATGAAACATGTTTGTTAAGGGGTTGTGTGGAATGTTTAGAGATCAATATTTATTAGTGAGTAAAGACCTGTTTTTATTTACAAATAAGAGTGTTTGACGAATTTATATGTGTTCGTATTTCTACATTTTTTTACGATTTAATTGGATCTTAATAACTTAATAACCATATGTAACCAAATATAGGTATTTGTTACTATACAACTATAATATGGGAACGAAGAATAAATAATTTTGTTATTCGAAAAGAAATATAGTTTGTTGTTTTCAATGTGTCATGACATGTTTTGAAAATATATAACTGTAGTTTAATAAATGCTAAGGCTTCGTATAATTATATACATGTATGACTAAGATAGTTATTTTTTTATATTTGTCAAAAATATTTTGTGGTAGTTTAAAAATGGGAATGGTAGATTAAAAAGTTTAGTCATATAGGATTATATTCAAACACAATGAAAATGTAGTAGCTGGGTTTTAAATGATTGGACTTGAAATTTGATGAGTCTTGAGTCTCAGTTTAGATCTGAAACTTGATTGTTTACTCGCCCTTTTTGTTTCTCCTCGTCATCTTCAGTAGTGTGACAAGCTCTTGTGATTCTTGGTCTGATTGTGTCTTTAGTGTGTCATTTTGTGAAATTATGGTTTTTCTATAGCAACATGGAAGAGAGATTAGCTCACCTTAGTTAAGGCTGTCTCCATCGCATTCCTTACTCAGTGAACCTCTATTGATTCGGTGTTCTCGGAACCTGCAATAAGAAGGTTTGAATTTGTTTTATGACTTTATTTCTATTATTATTAGTTTCGTTTACTAAAACCCATACTGAATTATTTGAGGTTCTATATGTTAATTTTGTTGGTATGGCTTATGTTTACTTTAACATGACAGAGAGACTTGAAGGCTGCATGACGGATGCCGGTGACGCTAGTTTTAGGAACTGGAGAAGGAGAGAGAGACATTTTCTAGAAGATGGTTAAAGTTAAGAGGAATAGATAAGTTTTGTGGAGATGCACATAGGGTTCATCAAAGATGAGAATCATATATATATGATTTACAGAGGGGCTACAAATCAGGAACATTTATGATCAAGCGATGTAAGATGGGGAGATGAAAAGTTTACCGGTGAAAAAAATAGACTACGAACAGACACACGACGCAGCTCTATAACTCGGACCTGTATGAGACGATGGTGAAAGGAATCTTAACTCATTTTAAACATTAACGGTTTACAATATGGGAAAACTGTAACTGTTGTAAACTTGAGAATTTTCTTCATATAATATGATGAAGCCCAATTAAAAATGAAACTCATAATACACTTCCAGGCCCGAACTTTAAAGGAGGCCATAGATGCAAAGGCTTCCGGCTAAATATATATTAGTTTCGGCCATCAATGTACAAGTTATCTTGTAGTTTAGTGGTATGAATGTTAGTGTTTGTTTCTTAATAACCCAGGTTCGAATCATATGTTTGACATTTTTTCACATTTTTAAAGTGGGACCCACCTAATGCTGATGTGGCACGTTGAGGAGTCTTGAAACTCAACTATTATAATATAGATTATTTATTTTTTAAGGTTAGATGATAATTGACTAACACAATTCTGATGCTTGGTAGGCCAAAAAAGTTTTGCTATATAAATTAGTCTGTAATTTTTTTTTGATGTATTTGTATTTGACGTAGTTAAAACAAATATTTGTACATCAATATACTATATAATATGCTTTAGAAAATGTTTTTTTAACATTATAATAAGGCTTTTACTGTCATTTTCTATTGTCTGATATAATTTTAAAAATAAATAAAACATAACTAATAGTTTTTGTATTTGTAGATAAAAATTAAAGCTAAAAATACTAGGTACATTTCAGTCAATCACCCCCAATATAAGATAAATCAGCAGATATGTATATATATATATATATATTTGTTTTAAAATCAGATTTTAAGAATTCTTCATATTAATTAATTAAATTTATTTATTAAATAGAGAAATTAAATATTGGGTATTAACAAAGAATATTATAAATTTCTTACATTTTAATATGCATAAAATGGTATTTATAATGGAATGAAAAGACTATAATTTAATATAGAACAGACATAAAAAAAGAACATCACAAATAATAATTTTAGCACGTATAGATCCTGCAGTCCTTGCGAAATGAAATGTGTATGGTGTGCACGACCAAAAGCGTGAATGAAAGGCCGCTTATTCTTTAAGAATGCTAAACTATGAGCCTAGGCATGCTCCTAGCTGCCGGAAACATTTTATAATAAATAAGTCAAATGTAATATGTGGTGACATGACACTTTGTCAATTTCTTTGGAAGACTTTTCTCATAGTGCAATGCTGTGAGGGAGAGGCGTTACATCTATGATTTAATGCTTTATTTTTGTGTAAGATTTTGCCACAAGTCCATTGGGATTTTGCCATATCCCCTTTTCATTAATCTGAGAATATCTCAAACATATGGAAAAGCTCAAACTAATATATATATCTTTCATCTACGTATTTTTATTAATCTGGAAATGTCTCAAATATGTGGAAAATTTAAACTAATCCCCAAGTGAAAGTGTAGTTATGGTTGGATAATCTCTCTGTGTATTCATAATAAAATCTAAAACATAGTCTTATATCGGTGAAATTACAAGTTAAAGTGCAGTGAGTTGTTTTTGAACTCGAATTGCTTAGCTTTCCATGATCTCTACCATTAGAATACCACATTGTGGTTTATTTTCACTTTTCTTTTACAAAGGATTTACTCTTTTCCTTAGACATATTTTTAAAAAGTTTTAAAACTTGGAAATAAATTAATTCATTTAAAAATGTGATACTAATATGTTGCAATGATTTTAAGAGAGTCAAGCAAACATGTCCCATACACAATGGCAAGAAAAATATCAAATAAGAGAGTTTACTTCTAAATTAAGAGAATGACAATGATTTTAACCTTATTAAAAAAGTAACATTTAGCACTTAACTGATCTGGTTATACTCCTAGATAATGTAAGTTACCGGTGAAAATGTGGAAAAGAAGACCACATCGTCCCTTTTTAGCTGGACCAAATTTAGAGCCACATATTCACGACTATCGTAAGAAAATAAAGTCACGTCACATTCATTTTCAAAATCTTGTTTGCAGTAAATGTATGGTCCAAAATATAATATGAATTGTATTACACTGCTATACTATATGCATTATAATCTTCTTACGTGTTCTATTCCATAAACATGGATGACTATTGTAGATCCTAAAATCCATATTAAGTATTTGATAGTGTTTGTGATGTAAACTGGGAAATGAAAAGGATGTAGGTAACAATATCCTCAAAACACAACGATGTAATCAGCTCTGAGTCGGCGAAAATGGATTATATTCGTAGGTCGAATATCATAAATTTATCAGGTTAAGGAAGATCGTGACTGAAATCGGGATCGAGCTGCCTACATACCCGTTATGGAATCAAGTCTAAACGTAGTTCGATTATAAACATCTCGAAAGAGATGTCGGTTTTATCGGTCTCGAGCAGGACATCGGCTTTGTCAGTTCTCGGGAGAGACGTCTCATGAGATGTTGTTTGAGAAGTGGTCGGGAAGTCTTAAAGGACTTGTGGAGGCTGAAGCCTAAACGTATCTAGGGCTCGATATTGGTAAACGAGGATTCATTCTTGTTCGTTGTAATGGAGAGAATTTGACGTCGTGAGCATTACAAGGGAGTCATCGGCATGGTGGTGAAGAATGATATGGTCTCTATTGGTTGATGCTCTATGAACCAATAAGAACTTATTAATCCTCTTTAATTAAATATGAAGATAATGAATAATTGTATTCATGGTCACGAGCTCGTAAGCTCCAAAAAAGTGGATTCTTGTGAAGATAACTTTTTTGTCCTTTTATAGGATTCTTCAGCTTTGACATCTTCTCACGTTGAATGAGGCCGATATTCTAGGAGGTCGACAACTAACATATTTGACCCAATCTATAATAATAATCAATGCCGAAAAATAGTGGAGGATATTTGGTACAAATCTGGGTCCAACATTTGCCCCCAGTTCTTCGAGAGTGAGTTGACGAAGTCTGTTGGTGTCAAAATCGGTCACGACGGAATCAATGGCTAAAAGTGTCCGCAAAAGTAAAAATAAAAATACGTTTTATAAAACTCGAAAGATCGTTTTATAAAATTCGAGAAATCGTTTTATAAAACTCGAAGAATCGTTTTATGAAACTCGAAGAATCGTTTTATAAAACTCGAGAATCATTTTATAAAACTCGAGGATCGTTTTATAAAACTCGAGAATCGTTTTATAAAACACGAAGAATCGTTTTATAAAACTCGAGAATCGTTTTATAAAACCCGAGAATCGTTTTATAAAACCCGAGAATCGTTTTATAAAACTCGAAGAATCGTTTTATAAAACTCGAGAATCGTTTTATAAAACTCGAAGAATCGTTTTATAAAACTCGAGAATCGTTTTATAAAGCTCGAGAATCGTTTTATAAAACCCGAGAATCGTTTTATAAAACTCGAAGAATCGTTTTATAAAACTCGAGAATCGTTTTATAAAACTCGAGAATCGTTGTATAAAACTCGAGAATCTTTTTATAAAACTCGAAGAACCATTTTATAAAACTCGAGAATCGTTTTATAAAACCCGAGAATCGTTTTATAAAACTCGAGAATCGTTTTATAAAACTCGAGAATCGTTTTATAAAACTCGAGAATCGTTTTATAAAACTCGAGAATCATTTTATAAAACTCGAAAAATTTTATAAAACTCGAAGAATCGTTTTATAAAACTCGAAGAATCGTTTTATAAAACTCGAGAATCGTTTTATAAAACTCGAAGAATTGTTTTATAAAACTCGAAGAATCGTTTTATGAAACTCGAGAATCGTTTTATAAAACTCGAAAAATCGTTTTATAAAACTCGAGAATAAACTCGAAGAATCGTTTTATAAAACTCGAGAATCATTTTATAAAACTCGAAAAATCGTTTTACGAAACCGCAAAAAAACCGAAACAGCCGTAAAACGCGAACTAGTCACGACTAGTTCGCCCATGGGCGAACTAAGCCGGCTTAGTTCGCCGATGGGCGAACTAGGGTCACTCCACTAGTTCGCCCAAGGGCGAACTAAGCTGGGCCCGGCTTAGTTCACCGATGGGCGAACTAGGGACACTCCACTAGTTCGCCCATCGGCGAACTAAGCCGGGCCTGGCTTAGTTCGCCGATGGGCGAACTAGGGACACTCCACTAGCTTGCCCATCGGCGAACTAGTCCATCTCGACTAGTTCGCCCATTGGCGAACTAGTCCCGTCCCGGCTAGATCGCCAATGGGCGAACTAAGAGGTGCTGACTTTGCCCCACTGGTTCTTTTCGCCTAGTTCGCCATATGGCGACCTAGCTAAGCTGAACTAGCTCGCCGTACGTCGAGCCGACCATCCCGAGCCTCGATCTCCCGCATCCCCGATTCAAAACTTACGTCTTTCGACACGGTCGCATTCTGAACCACGGCCGAAACGTCTCCCGTTCCGTCTCGATCCGACCTATCATTCAAGTTTTACGATAAAAACCGTAAAACTTCGCTTTCTCGGAAAGAACTCGA
>CAKOAT010263820.1:1110-20115 GCA_932364175.1 Eruca vesicaria subsp. sativa | reverse complement strand
AGCTAGTTCAGCTTGGCCAGGTCGCCATATGGCGAACTAGGTGATAAAAACCTGTGGGGCGAAGTCAGTAGTTCGCCTGCTGGCGAACTAAGCCGGCTTGGCTTAGTTCGCCAGCAGGCGAACTAGTCGAGGGACTCCTAGTTCGCCTGCTGGCGAACTAAGCCGGGCCGGCTTAGTTCGCCAGCAGGCGAACTAGTGGAGAAGCTCCTAGTTCGCCTGCTGGCGAACTAAGCCGGGCCGGCTTAGTTCGCCAGCAGGCGAACTAGTGGAGAAGCTCCTAGTTTGCCTGCTGGCGAACTAAGCCGGCCCGGCTTAGTTCGCCAGCAGGCGAACTAGTGGAGAGGCTCCTAGTTCGCCTGCTGGCGAACTAAGCCAGCTCGGCTTAGTTCGCCAGCAGGCGAACTAGTCGTGACTAGTTCGCGTTCTGTGGCGATTTCGGTTTTTCGCGGTTTTGTAAAACGAGTTCTCGAGTTTTATAAAACGATCTTCGAGTTTTATAAAACGATCTCCGAGTTTTATAAAACGATCTTCGAATTTTATAAAACGATCTTCGAGTTTTATAAAACGATCTTCGAGTTTTATAAAACGGTCTTCGAGTTTTATAAAACGATCTTCGAGTTTTATAAAACGATCTTCGAGTTTTATAAAACGATCTTTCTAGTTTTATAAAACGATCTCTCGAATTTTATAAAACGATCTCTCGAGTTTTATAAAACGATCTCTCGAGTTTTATAAAACGATCTTCGAGTTTTATAAAACGATCTCTCGAGTTTTATAAAACGATCTTCGGGTTTTATAAAACGATCTCTCGAGTTTTATAAAACGATCTCTCTAGTTTTATAAAACGATCTCTCGAGTTTTATAAAACGATCTTCGAGTTTCATAAAACGATCTCTCGAGTTTTATAAAACGATCTCTCGAGTTTTATAAAACGATCTCTCGAGTTTTATAAAACGATCTCTCGAGTTTTATAAAACAATCTCTCGAGTTTTATAAAACGATCTTCGAGTTTCATAAAACGATCTTCGGGTTTTATAAAACGATCTCTCGAGTACGATCTCTCGAGTTTTATAAAACGATCTCTCGAGTTTTATAAAACGATCTCTCGAGTTTTATAAAACGATCTCTCGAGTTTTATAAAACAATCTCTCGAGTTTTATAAAACGATCTTCGAGTTTCATAAAACGATCTTCGGGTTTTATAAAACGATCTCTCGAGTTTTATAAAGCGATTCTCGAGATTCATAAAACTGTTGCGTTTACGCGTTTGCGGGGAATTTTGGCTATTGATTCCTCGTACCGATTTTGACCCCAACAGTTTTATAAAACGATTCTCGAGCCTTATAAAACGATTTCTCGAGCTTTATAAAACGATTTCTCGAGCTTTATAAAACGATTTCTCGAGTTTTATAAAACGATTTTTCGAGTTTTATAAAACTGTTCTTTTTGTATTCTTGCGGAAAGTTTTGGCTATTAATTCCGTCGTACCGATTTTGACCCCAACACACTTTTCCTCGTAAAGTTCTCGTAAAATTACGAGAAAACAGTTTCCTCGTAAACTCGTAGTAGCCTTACGTGGACCTTACGAGGAAAATAAAATTTTCCTCGTAATATTTTCCTCGTAAACTCATAGTAATATCTTTCCTCGTAAAGTCCTAGTAATAATTTACTACGAAATTAGGAGGAAGAGATTTATTACTACGAAATTAAGAGGAACTGGATAGAAAATATCGAATTTAAATCAAAAACGTTTTTTGTACCTACTTTTCCTAGCAATTTCCTAGTAAATTCTCAGATTCAAAAATTTCTATAAATACCACCGTATGTGATTCATTTGAAACACACCAAAAAAAATCAGCTATAAGCTAGATCAAACACAAAAAAAAAATGTCCGGTCCGGGAAATATTTTCGAGTTGCGGAAGTGGATGTATTCACGCAGAGATAATAACGAGAGGGTGAGGAAAGAATTTCTCGAAGGTTTGGAGACGTTTATGCATCAAGCAGATTTTACACCCCTCACGCAGGAAAGTGGTAAGATGTTCTGTCCTTGTCGGAAATGTTGCAATACCAAATTAGACCCTAGTGAACATGTTTGGAAGCATTTAATAAATAGAGGTTTCATGCCATATTATTATATTCGGTATCAACATGGAGAAGATGCTAGTTGTAGGAATGAAGGTAGCAGTAGTAATAGCAATTTTCAGATTGAACCGGTTGAGCTTTTGCGTAATGAAGGTAGTAGTAGTAATAGCTATCATCACCAAGAGGAACAAATAGTAGATTGTGATAGGGTTCATGATATGGTAGGTGATGCCTTTGTAACTCATGAAGATGATGAAGTTAAAGAACCTAACTTAGATGCAAAAAAGTTTTATGAAATGTTGGATGTTGCGAATGAGCCAATTTACAGTGGTTGTAGAGAAGGTCTGTCTAAATTGTTGTTGGCTGCTAGAATGAGAGTATTAAAACCGATCACAATCTACCTGAAAATTGTATGGATGCATGGGAAGACTTGTTGAAAGAGTATTTGCCAGATGACAATGTGTCTGCTGAATCTTATTATCAGATTCATAAATTGGTATATAGTCTTGGGTTGCCCTCGGAGATGATAGACGTTTGCATCGACTAGTGCATGATTTACTGGGGAGATGATGAGAAGTTAGAAGAATGTCGATTTTGTAAGAAGCCACGATTTAAACCGCAAGGTCGAGGGCGTAATAGGGTACCGTACCAAAGGATGTGGTACCTACCAATCACAGACAGATTGAAAAGATTGTACCAATCTGAGGAGACTGTTGGAGGGATGAGATGGCACGCCGAGCATACTCAGACGGATGGAGAGATGACTCATCCATCAGATGCAAGAGCCTGGAAACATTTTAACAATGTACATCCACATTTCGCTAGCAATAGCCGGAATGTGTATCTTGGATTATGCACTGATGGATTTAGTCTATTTGGAATGTCTGGGAGACAATATTCATTGTGGCCGGTCTTTCTTACACCGTATAACCTGCCACCAGAGATGTGCATGCGACGAGAGTTTCTACTCATGAGCATATTAATACCTGGTCCAAAACATCCAAAAGATCTCTCGACGTTTTTCTACAACCACTGATAAAAGAGTTGAAATATTTGTGGTCAACAGGGGTGAGGACATATGATTGTTCAACGAAAACAAACTTTACGATGCGAGCGATGCTTTTATGGATCATAAGTGACTTTCCTGCATATGGTATGTTGTCTGGGTGGACTACACATGGGAGATTAGCTTGTCCATATTATAATAGAATGACATATGCGTTTCAGTTGAAGCATGGTAGGAAGACTAGTTGGTTTGATTGTCACCGTCGATTTCTTCCCATTCACCAACCATACCGAAGAAACAAGAAATTGTTCAGGCACAATAGGGTTGTTAGAGACACTCCTCCTCCATATTTAACTGGAGAACAAATCGAAGCGCAAATCGATTACTACTGTGCTCTAGAAACAGCTCCTCGTGGTGGGAATTGTCATGTTCCCGGTAATATGCCTGATTCTTATGGTGTTCAGCACAATTGGCACAAAAAGAGTATATTTTTGGAATTGCCATATTGGAAAGATCTTATTTTGCGCCACAACCTCGATGTGATGCATATAGAGAAGAACTTTTTGAGAACATCATGAACACTATATTGAATGTCCCAGGGAAGACGAAAGACAACGTAAAATCAAGGTTGGACTTACCCGATGTTGGGCCCAAATACGACCCGTTAGCTGAAGATGACAGGCCTGAATAAGAATAACCGATAATGGGCTTTTATGAGGCCCACTAGCAATTAGATTTCGAGAAAGACTTTAGAAAGAAGCCGGAGGCTGTTTGCTAAGGAAGGAACGTCGGCAAAACAGGTTACGGAGGAGAGCTCCAGACCTCATTTACGAAGAGCTAACAGGAGTAGTTCTAGCTCATCTCGCAGGAACCTAATAAAACAGCCCAGGATATGAAGATAGAGGCGTATGATCCGATCAAAAGGAAGTTGTTGCAAATCCCTCAGTTTACGGAGGGAATCTCGGAGATTAATTAGGAGAGGTTAAACGTGAACTCGGGTTATTTAAGGGAGGGAGAAACGGAGAGAAAGGAGGTTCTTCGAACTATTCCACACCTAAAGATTTAGACATATTTTATTTGTAACCATCACTATCGATTGTTATTCTTTTCGACCAGATCATCAAGATCATCTTTGTAAACTCTTTTTATTATCCAAATCAATACAAACAAAGGCATTTCATTCACACAAGTTCTAACAGGATTCATCCCACGATTGTCTTTCCCCAATCTAAACCTAACCTAAACTAAAGAAGTGAGTTTTACCCCTCACATTTTGGTGCCGACTGTGGGGACAAGATAATTGAATCCTTCACTCCGTAACTTGAGAATGGATCCATCCAACCAGGCAACGAGCCCATCCATCCCGGATCCCGTGATCCAGATCGACGGCTCACCGAACAGGAGGGACCGGATCCTCAGGATCCGGAACCTCGATCCGCCGATCACCGATCTGAGCAACAGCCTCCGGCTAATGCTCAACCGAACCGAACTGGGATAGCTAACCCAAGGTCTTCCAGTGGAAACAACACCGGGGTTACGCTCCCTGAGAACCCCCAACGTCAACACGCTCCGCATCATTCGGAAGCTCAGCTATCCGAAATGCGCCGAATGATGGTGCAGTTGGTAGAAAGAGCTCAGGATAATGAGCGTACGTTGCAACAGCTGACTGCCCGGCAACAACGGTTCGAAGAGGTGACTAGATCTCTAACCGAGACAACTCATCCATCGCAATGCCAAGGCTCAAGAATCGCCTTCCGAGATCGACTCACTGAACCCACGTTCCCTCGCGGACGCCTGGACTTTTCTCCCAACAGCGTTGCTCGTAATGGGCAAGAGCCTGTTCTCCGGACACCCCTCATTGGGACAACCCCAGTATTTAGTCCACCTATAACTAGCGCTATGGGAAGTAACATAGCGACGACTAGCTCAGCACCCAATAGGGTTCACGAACACAGCACACGATTGCCACCTCCGCCACCTATTTTTAGGTCCGGAGAAGGAATGTCTCCCCCTCCTAGGAGTAGAGCACCGACTTCAGCTTACCAAAATGGAAGCGCGACCCCTAGTCGAGACAACCCGAGGACGGAAGCTGATCCTACAGCTCACCCCCCAGGCCGCGTCCCTCAAGGTGGCTCTAGAGCTAACGAGCGATTTAGCCCACCTAACGCTTGGGATAACGACGACATTCGACTCCATCGAGAATCTTCCCATCAGATTCCTCGCGAAGACCCAACTGTCCTTCCCCTAGAAGGACCTGAGGCTATTCGCCGATACATGGAGCAAACTCACGCAGCTCTCCAGAAGCTGAACGCTCAAGTGCATAAAGCAACAAGCTCAGCTCCCGAAATCGAGAGCTTGATTGAGGAAACCCGGGGAACCCCATTCACAGATAAAATCGCTAGCTCTTACATAAGAGATACCCGAAAAATTAAGATTCCCGAATATGACGGGACCTCAGACCCCAAGGCTCATTTGAGAGCCTTACGCTTAGCTATAGTGAAAGCTCATTTCACAAGAGAAGAATGTGAAGCAGGTTATTGCAGAACCTTTGCTGAGAACCTGGTCGGAACAGCTCTCGAATGGTTTTCGAGCCTCGAGCCAAACTCAATCGATAACTTCGACCAGCTCACTAACGCCTTCATGAAACAATACTCGACCCATATCCTTAAGCAAGCCTCCGAGGCTGACCTCTGGAAGATCAGGCAAGGAATGGGGGATTCGCTACNAGAACCTGGTCGGAACAGCTCTCGAATGGTTTTCGAGCCTCGAGCCAAACTCAATCGATAACTTCGACCAGCTCACTAACGCCTTCATGAAACAATACTCGACCCATATCCTTAAGCAAGCCTCCGAGGCTGACCTCTGGAAGATCAGGCAAGGAATGGGGGATTCGCTACGAATCTACATCGAGAAATTCAGAGCAGTCCGAACTAAGCTCTCGAACCCCGACGATCAAGTAGCCATCGAAGCCCTTAGAAGAGGCCTCTGGTATAAATCAGAATTCTGGTCCGAGCTAACATTTAACCCTCCTCCGACTATCGATGATGCCCTTCACAAAGCATCGAGATACATTACATTGGAGGAAGAAACAGCTGCACTGGATAAAATCCACAAGAAATCCCAGAATCACCCGAAAGGTGAAACCTCGGAAGCAAAAGCACCCTCTAGAAAAGGGAGCTCTCGGAACCATCAGACCCAGGGAGAACACTCATATGCTGTCGAGGAAGCCCAACAGGAAAAACCCGTTGCCGCGACAAGCAAAACTCCCTGGACGAAAGGCTATGATGAGAACAAACACTGCTCTTATCACGATCGAAAAGGGCACTCAACCGAGGAGTGCTGGGACCTCCAACAACAGTTGGCATCTAAATTTGTAGCTGGGGAACTAAAGGATGTGGAACTAAAAAAGCCACCTCCTTACCAGAAAAGAGGTCCCAGGGACACCTCTCCGAAACGCGAAAGATCACCCGAGAAGGAAATAGATTTGCCACCGCCAGCTCCCAAGAAAAGAGTTGACATGATTCTTGGGAAATTTCCCCAAGGGAAGAGTCTGCAAATCGAGACCCTCCTAAGCAAACCTCCGCCTCAATCGAGCCCTAGCTCAACAGTGGATTATATCCTCGGGGGCTCCGATATATGTCAAGACTCAGTTAATTCAATCAAGAGCCATGTGCGGAAGGCTGTTTCTAGAGCTCAATCTAAGCCTCCCAATCCCGAAACCAATACTAAGATCTCTTTCTGGGAGAGCGAGACGTCAGATCTCGACAGACCTCACGATGACCCCTTAATCGTCACCCTAAACATAGCAGGTTACGAGATGCCTAAGCTGATGTTTGATACCGGAAGCTCGGTCGATCTTATCTTCTATAATGCCCTGAAAGGGATGGAAATAGATGACTACGAAATTATCGGTCAGAAAGCTAACCTTGTAGGCTTCTCTGGAGAAACAGTTACCTCCTTGGGAACCATCAAGCTCCCAGTCATAGCTGGAGGAATCATGAAAATGACCAATTTTGTAGTCATCGACAGGCCTTCTCCATTTCATGCGATCCTAGGAAGACCCTGGATCCATAAGATGAAGGCAGTAGCTTCCACTTATCACCAATGTGTGAAATTCCCAACACCGGACGGAATAACCACCGTACGGGGTAGCCAGAAGATCTCCAGGATCTGCTACTTGGGAGGATTCAGAATCCTCAAGGAATCACCTCAATAGCAATTACAGATCCAGGAAGGTCGAGAGATGCAACAAAATATTCGAGGTCCCCCTAGGAACCTAACCGAACGAGTTAGCATCGACGACTCCGATCCCGAAAAACAAGTGAACATCGGATCAGAGCTACCCCTCGAAACGAAAAAGGAACTAATCGACTTCCTGAAAAGCAACGTCAAAACATTTGCATGGACTACCAGCGACATGAGATGTATAGACCCAAACGTCACCACTCACAAGTACAATGTAGACCCTACTTTCAAACCGATCAAACAAAAACGCCGTAAGCTAGGGCTCGAAAAAGCCCAAGCTGTCAACGACGAAGTAGATCGACTCACGAAAGCAGGGTCCATCCGTGAAGTACACTACCCTGATTGGCTAGCTAACCCCGTAGTAGTGAAAAAGAAAAACGGAAAGTGGAGAATCTGTGTAGACTTCGCCGACCTAAACAAGGCCTGCCCGAAAGACAGCTTCCCGTTACCTCACATCGATCGCCTCGTTGAGGCAACAGCTGGCCACCAGCTCCTGTCTTTTATGGACGCATTCTCTGGATATAATCAAATCATGATGAATCCTGAAGATCAAGAGAAAACCGCGTTTATAACCGAGCGCGGAACCTACTGCTACAAGGCAATGCCATTCGGACTAAAAAACGCGGGAGCTACCTACCAGAGGCTTGTGAACAAAATGTTCGCTGGACAGCTCGGAAAAACCATGGAGGTGTACATTGACGATATGTTGGTGAACTCCTCAGCTGGGGAAAACCACATCTCCCACCTAAAAGAATGCTTCGATATCCTCAACAAATACGATATGAAACTAAACCCCGCAAAATGCACCTCGGGAGAATTCCTCGGGAGAATTCCTCGGCTACCTCGTAACCGAGAGAGGTATCGAAGCCAACCCGAAACAGATAGCGACTTTCCTGGAAATGCCGTCACCTAAAACAACCAGGGAGGTACAAAGACTAACTGGACGAATCGCCGCTTTAAACCAATTTATATCCAAATCCACCGATAAATGCCTCCCATTTTACAAACTTCTAAAAAATAATAAGAAGTTCCTATGGGATGAGAAATGCGAGGGAGCCTTCAAACAATTAAAAGCCTACCTCTCCGAGCCTCCGATCCTATCCAAACCAGTAACAGGAGAACCCCTGTACCTATACCTCGCAGTGTCAACTGCGGCGGTTAGCGGCGTACTGGTACGAGAGGATCAAAACGAGCAAAGATCTGTCTATTACACGAGCAAAAGCCTAATAGACGCCGAAACCAGATATCCTACCATGGAAAAGTTAGCTCTAGCAGTCGTGACAGCTGCCAGAAAACTACGACCTTACTTTCAATCACACTCGATCGTGGTAATGACTTCACAGCCAATACGCACGATTCTGCATAGCCCCAGCCAATCAGGACGATTGGCCAAATGGGCCATAGAGCTCAGCGAATACGACATCGAATATAGACCTCGCCGATTTCATCATTGAGCTATCATCTGAACAGCTAGATCCGAGAGCCGAAGCTCCGGAATGGAGCCTGTATGTCGACGGAGCCTCATCAAAACAGGGCTCCGGAATCGGCCTAAGGCTGACCTTGTCAGCCGGAGAAACCATTGAGCAATCCTACAGGCTCGGATTCAATGCTTAGAACAACGAAGCCGAATACGAAGCACTAATCGCAGGGCTAAGACTCGCCCTAAGCCTCGGAATCCGAGAGCTGAACGCCTACAGCGACTCACAGCTGGTAGCTAGCCAGTTCCACGGCGAGTACGAAACAAGGGACGAAAGAATGGGGGCATACCTTGAAGTCGTACAAAGCCTCACCAAACAGTTCAGTAAATTCGAACTAATGAGATTCCCACGGGGAGAGAACTCCTCAGCAGACGCGTTAGCTGCATTGGCGTCCACATCAGATCCCCTAGTAAAACGAATCATACCCGTAGAAGGAATCGAAAAACCAAGCATTGACATAGCTACCAAAGCTGAGATCGATAGCAAACCGAAAGAGCTAACAGAGGGTAGCTGCGCCGAATCAGCAGCAACCCAAGTCTTAACCACATTCTGGTTCCCAAAAACAAAAGCCCGCAAATTCAGAAAGCACACCTCTGGGGGCATAATCCAGCCTCCAAGCTCACTTGTCCTAAGAGTAAGCACTCGCAGAAAAAGATATTCCCCTGAACCCAAAACTCCAATCGGAGACACAATCCCAGCCCCGGAAATAAATAACACACCTGGAGATGTTCCTCCAGACCTAGGTTCCGACGAACCTAATAGAAGGAACATCCCCAGAGATACGACCTCCGGACGCAACAACACCCGAGAACCTGATCCCGCGCTGGGACCTCCCTCCTCCCTTCACGACAAAATCATAGGAAGAGAGGACTGGAGAATTCCAATCATGCAGTATATTTCGGAGGGCAAGGTCCCCCCCCCATAAATGGGAAGCTCGAAAATTTAAAGCAATAAGCGCAAGATACTGCATAATGGAATCTATCCTTTATAAACGAAGCGTATCGGGACCTTACCTAAGATGCATCCACGGCCTCGACGCCATCAGACTCATGAAAGAAATGCACGATGGCTCCTGCGAAAACCACTCTGGAGGCAGAGCTTTAGCTATCCGAATCAAAAGGCAAGGCTATTTCTGGCCTACCATTATCGCTGATTGCGAGACCTACTCGTCCTCATGCGACAGGTGCCAGAGGCACGCACCTTTTATACATCAGCCATCAGAGAAATTGTCCTCAATATCCGCCCCATACCCATTCATGAGATGGTCCATGG
Organism: Eruca vesicaria subsp. sativa; assembly: GCA_932364175.1. NCBI lineage: Eukaryota > Viridiplantae > Streptophyta > Magnoliopsida > Brassicales > Brassicaceae > Eruca > Eruca vesicaria. Next base: position 10,032 of record CAKOAT010263820.1, on the reverse strand, counting down.
ATACCGTAGGACCACTAGTCGTATCTGGAACAGGAAGGCAGAAGCTACGCTTCCTACTAGTCCTAACAGACTACTTCACGAAATGGATAGAAGCTGAGGCTTTCCAACAGGTAACTAAAGTTGAAACCGAATGACTCGTATGGAGAGACATCATTTGCCGCCACGGTGTCCCATACGAAATCGTAACCGATAACGGATCACAGTTCATATCTAACGACTTTAAAGACTTCTGCGACAAGTGGAAAATTCGCCTCACCATATCAACACCACGATACCCCCAAGGAAACGGCCAAGCGGAGGCTGCTAATAAGTCAGTATTAGCAAACCTCAAGAAACGCCTTGGTATCGACAAGAGTTCGTGGTCCGAGAGGTTACCCGAAGTGCTCTGGGCATGCCGAACCACCCCACGAAGAGCTACGGAAGAAACCCCCTTCTCCCTAGCCTACGGGATGGAAGCCGTCGTCCCAGCCGAAATTATCACAGGGAGCCTCCGCCGAGAGCTCTGCACGACAAATCCCGAAGCTAACAATCAACTCCTATCAGATCACCTCGACCTCATCGGGGAACGACGGACCCAAGCCCTGCTCCGCATTCAAAATTACTAACAAGCAATGGCCCGACATTACAATTCTAAGGTCAGGTCCCGACAATTCGTTGTAGGTGACCTGGTACTCAGGAAAGTTTTTAACCATACCAAAGAGCCGAACGCTGGAAAGCTAGGGACCAATTGGGAAGGCCCCTACCAAATCATCCATGTGATACGTCCAGGCGTTTACAGGCTCATGAAGGTACGAACCGGGGTNTAACCATACCAAAGAGCCGAACGCTGGAAAGCTAGGGACCAATTGGGAAGGCCCCTACCAAATCATCCATGTGATACGTCCAGGCGTTTACAGGCTCATGAAGGTACGAACCGGGGTACCCGAAATCCGATCATGGAATGCCATGAATCTCAAGAGATACTACCATTAGGTACCTAAAATTTATTGAACTACGTCTGGCATGATCCCTTGACTGGGTACGTAGGCAACTCCGTTATGAGTGCAGCCCCAATCTCACCTCAACATACTCATCTTCACACTCAAAGGGGGCACGTGTTCATAACACCCAGCTCAAGCTATTAACTCCATGACTATGTACTCCATCGAAGTTATAATGAAAACATCCACGTTCAAGCATCTCATGTTTTTACAATCTAAAAACAGGTCCCGGCAAGCCCGGACCTAAGGTCTTAAAATCCTACCATCTAAATTCAGGTCACGCTGAACCTGAGCCTAAGGTCTTAAAACCCTACTATCTAAATTCAGGTCACGATGAACCTGAGCCTAAGGTCTTAAAATCCTACTATCTAAAAACAGGTCCCGGCAAACCTGGACCTAAGGTCTTAAAACCCTACTATCTAAATTCAGGTCACGTTGAACCTGAACCTAAGGTCTTAAAACCCTACTATCTAAAAACAGGTCCCGGCAAATCCGGACCTAAGGTCTTAAAATCCTACCATCTAAATTCAGGTCACACTGAACCTGAGCCTAAGGTCTTAAAACCCTACTATCTAAATTCAGGTCACGTTGAACCTGAGCCTAAGGTCTTAAAATCCTACTATCTAAAAACAGGTCCCGGCAAATCTGGACCTAAGGTCTTAAAACCCTACTATCTAAATTCAGGTTACGTTGAACCTGAACCTAAGGTCTTAAAATCCTACTATCTAAAAACAGGTCCCGACAAACCCGGACCTAAGGTATCAAAATCCTGCTTCAGGTCACGTTGAACCTGAACCTAAAGTCTTAAAACTTTACTACCCGAGTCAGATGTCGACGAACACGAGCTTCGACATCAAAGTCCTAAAATCCTTAACAGAATCCAAGGTCTCGAAACGTGAGATGAACGAACTCAGGTCCTTTAAGAACCCAACCGAAAGTTTCAAAAATCATTAGCTCGAGACATGGCTAATCCCGAATAAATTCAGGTCTCGAGAACCTAAACTCGAGGCCTCGTGTAGAGAGATAACGTAACCTGTTCTATAATTCTTTGTTCGAAGGAATAAAGACTCATACTCAGAAACTCGAATCTGTACTAAGGGAATTCATTGAAATAAGAGACGAAGATGTTCATTAGTCAAATGACTTAGAGAAAAACCGGAATGAAATAAAGGTTTAAAAGCCTCCCCATGCCATTTAAGTTTGAAGATTCTAAACACGGCAAAGGTTTAAAGACCTCCTCAGGTCATCAATCTTAAACAAAAGAAGAAAGCCTAACAGGCGAAAAGTCTGGAAAAACATAAAGACATAACTTTAAAAAGAAAAGGAGGATGACGTCTAGACTTCCATGTCATCAGCATCCTTCCCTTCATCTTTTTCTTCCTCACTTGCAACCAGCTCCTTAGCTAAAGATCCATCACCCGCTTCTTTCTCGCCATCACCTACGGCTGTTTCAACTGGAGCTGAAGCCAGATTCACCAGACCTAAATTAGAACCATATCCTCCGGAAAAGGACAGATTAAAAGTGTTGATCTCAAAAGTACCTGAACTCTCCGAGAGCTGAGGCAGAGATAACTTGCTTACTGAAAAATCCGACACCTGAGCCCTCTCGTACGCAGTGGTAGCCTCGGGAATTAATGACATCAATCGCTGATACTCCTCATCAACACTCTTGATCTCATTAGCCAACATTTCCTCAAGAAGGGCGGTATTGGCTTGAAGCTCCTGAACATAAATCTGAAGGCTAACCTCTTCCTTCTTCTTGGCGAACTTCTTCTTGACAGAAGCCAAGATCTTGTTATAAGCTTTGGCTACCTCTTTCTTCCCTTGACGGATAGCTAGCTTCACCTCAGCCTCCTTATTCTTTTGGCTGATCTGCGATGAGGTAACCAGCTCTCGAACGTGTTGCTCAGCGACTCTCTTAGCAGCCTCCAGCTCGGCTATCCTCCTTCCTTTCACTTGGAGATCGATAACCTGACTCTCGATCTTCCCAGCCTGAATATTGGCCTTCGAGCCAAGCCTCTCTACCACACTTTCAAGCTCAGCAATCCTAGCTCGAGATTGATCGAGCTCCTCTTTAGTAGCCTTCACCATTTCAGTCACCTGAGCTAATTCCCCTGCTCGGGGAGCATTATTGATCGTATCCTCCAAGCTCAATTGGACCCGATTGATAGCCCCAGCTAGCTGAAAACGGAACAAGTCAGCCACCACCCGGAAATTTCACTAAAAGAAACAGATAAAATAAGTTTTGAGGTCTCTCACCTGACCCATGCAATGAGCGACCTCCACGTATTCCTCTCGGTTAGTCATGTTGTTGACTGCAGGAAGAGAGCAGCCGGTCCTCTTCATGTGCCTCATCAAGGTGGCCAAACCCCAAGGATCTTCCAGGACAGAACCAGGTTTCGAGTGGGTAAAGCTCCATCCCACGGTTCCTCCCCTCGAGGAGGAGGAGGAAGACCTGGATGATCTATCCACTTGGTCAACCCGAGACCTCTTAGGTCTGGGAGGCTTGATCTCGGAAGACTCCTTGATCACTTGAAGGTCGGTTTCCTTGGCTTGAGCATCGGGTTTGGGGGCAACCTCCTGAGCCTTCGAGACATCAACAGCAGCGGCATCTTTGATCACGAGAGAAACTCCATCATCGAGAACATCTCGCACCTGATTGAGAAAAGAGCCCCCTTGGTTCTTCTCACTCCCTCGAGAAGAACTGGCTGCTTTAGCTGCTTTGCCACGTGAGTGGTAAGACGGTTGAAGAGGCATCTTAGTTTGCTGAGTTCTCTCGGTCTCGGAGGTACTAGCTTCCGTCGAGATAGACACGATCGAGTTACCTTCGGAAACTGAATATAAAAAAAAGAAGGAAAACTTGTTCAAAACCAAATAGTTCTAAACATATAGCTATTACGTTTGGAAAGAAAGATAGAGTCGACTTACTTTCTAAACCCGCAGCTGGGATAGGATCCAGAAATGAGGCTCCGTATCGTTCAGGAAACCTGGCTGCTCCTATGCGTGAAGTAGTAAAAGCTCCCCACGTACAAGGACTCTGCTTCAGCTTACGATACAAAGCTCTAGTAAGCTTCTTAGTAAGTTTGTCAGGTTCTTCAATATCTGCCAAAAAGAACCAACAATCGTTAGACTACGCAAGATAAGCGAAACATGCAAATACTTCCCCAAGGGGTCCTAACCCGAAACATCGGACCAAATAACCCTAAGGGTACGACCCTCGGGAACCGTCAAGGGATCCTTCTTCACATAGAAGTATCTCTTTCTCCAGTCATCGTCGCTACCGGAGAACTTGAAAAGGCCCAGCTTGGGTCGACAAGGCAAGTAGTAGGTACCACTGCCACCTTCCTTTGAAGCGCTCTCCTTGATCGTATAGAGGCTCATCAGGTCACGAATACCAACGGCAACCCCTTCTTCTCTAGCCCTAGTGATAAAGCCATTTATCACTCGGATTACCCAAGGACAGAGCTGAGAAAGGGCCAACTGGTAGTGATCTAGAAGATCCAACAAGAGATCGGGAAGCGGGAACCTGAGATGACATTTGGTAATGTACTTCTCGTGAACACAGAACCATCCCTCCGGAGCAGTTTCCGGGGTCTCATCGGATTTGCAAGCCCTTGCCAAATCTTTCGAACCTCCGGCTTGAACCATGAGATTGACCACATCCTGGCTCTTTAAGGAGGAAGCTACATGAGAACCAAGAGGGACACTCCCACTCGAGCCGTCGTTCTTCTTAGTTCGTTTCGAAACTCTTGTGGCTATTGATTCCTTAATCTTCTTACTCTTCTCCTTCTTCTTCATCGCTTCGCCGATTTCTTGTTTAACCTTCATAAGCCGAACACCGGAGGAAGAAATTTCAGTGTCTCCGGTACCTTCCTTAGGTCGCGTCATGTTAACCGAGAAAGGAGCCGAAGGATAGAACGAGAGCGAAAAAGAAATTTCGATTGAAACTAGAACTTTCGAATTAGGAGGTTCCGGAGAATCGTGATGAAGACGAGATAAAAAAAAATAATAACAATCTATCCACAATAAATTAAAGAAGGAAATTGGACAGTTACCTGGGAAACCGAATCGAGGCGTGGAGTAGTGGTGAAAGCTGCAGTTAATGGCTACAGCTTTATATCACATCGTGTCTCGAAAATCGTGGACGAAACTTTTCAAATATATTAACACGAGCTGTAGATCTTACCAAGCGAAATCAGGATCGTCCGATTAAGGTCACGCGTATCTTCAAGTTTAATATAAAATAATCGTTATCTCAACAAGAGATAGATATCAGGCGGCTAAGCTTTAGCTTCCGAGAAAAGAGGTCTCATCTCGAAAGCTGGGGGCAACTGTTGGGCCCAAATACGACCCGTTAGCTGAAGATGATAGGCCTGAATAAGAATAACCGATAATGGGCTTTTATGAGGCCCGCTAGCAATTACATTTTGAGAAAGACTTTAGAAAGAAGCCGGAGGCTGTTTGCTAAGGAAGGAACGTCGACAAAACAGGTTACGGAGGAGAGCTCCAGACCTCATTTACGAAGAGCTAACAGGAGTAGCTCTAGCTCATCTCGCAGGAACCTAATAAAACAGCCCAGGATATGAAGATAGAGGCGTATGATCCGGTCAAAAGGAAGTTGTTGCAAATCCCTCAGTTTACGGAGGGAATCTCGGAGATTAATCAGGAGAGGTTAAACGTGACCTCGGGTTATTTAAGGGAGGGAGAAACGGAGAGAAAGGAGGTTCTTCGAACTATTCCACACCTAAAGATTTAGACATATTTTATTTGTAACCATCACTATCAATTGTTATTCTTTTCGACCAGATCATCAAGATCATCTTTGTAAACTCTTTTTATTATCCAAATCAATACAAACAAAGGCATTTCATTCACACAAGTTATAACAGGATTCAGCCCACGATTGTCTTTCCCCAATCTAAACCTAACCTAAACTAAAGAAGTGAGTTTTACCCCTCACACCCGATATATGCTCAAGGAGTGAGCTACATATAAAAAGCAATGGGAAAGTTCCAGTTCCAATATTCAGACTGTCATCAGAAAAAAAATCTGCGTTGTTCAACTGGGTGGCTTCAGAAGTGAAGATCCCTGATGGCTATGTTTCAAATCTCTCAAGATGTGTTGAGAAAGGGCAAAAGTTCTCCGGGATGAAGAGCCATGATTTTCATGTCTTTATGCAGCGACTACTTCCCTTTGTGTTTGCGGAACTACTACCGGCAAAAGTACATGAAGCACTTTCAGGTATTTAATTAATATAATACGATGACATGATTAATTTATTTATATATATATATATATATATACTAATGTGGATAATTTTTGTTTCGTATATATATATAAGGAATTGGAGCAATTTTTAGGGATCTGAGCACCTGCACTCTTAAAGTGGAAGTTGTCCAACAACTTCATGAAAACATCCCCGTCTTAATCTGAAACTTGGAGAAATATTCCCGCCAACTTTTTTCGACGTCATGGAACACCTAGTTGTCCACCTCCCGTATGAGCATTACTTCGTGGACCCTTGCATTATGGATGGATGTATCAGTATGAAAGGGCCATGAAAACTTTGAAAGGAAAACCAAAAACCTAGCAAGAGTTGAAGGTTCTATTGTTGCGGGAAGTTTGAAGGAAGAAACATCACATTTTACTTCGTACTACTTTGCACCGAAAGTACGTACAAGGAAACGAGCTCCAAGAAGATATGATGATGGTGGTGTCGTGCCGACATATATGGAAGACGATGTTCCAGACATCTTTTGTCAAGTTGGGCGATTGGGTGGGAAATTGAAAGAGGTTTGGTGGTCGACTGATGAAGACGTCCATAGTNCAAGAAGATATGATGATGGTGGTGTCGTGCCGACATATATGGAAGACGATGTTCCAGACATCTTTTGTCAAGTTGGGCGATTGGGTGGGAAATTGAAAGAGGTTTGGTGGTCGACTGATGAAGACGTCCATAGTGCACACCTTTATATTCTTCTTAATTGCGAGCATCCATTGATTGCTTATTTTGAAAGGTAAATATACAAACATACACACTTATATATATATATATATTAAATATATAACATAACATATATGATTTTACAGTCAATTTGAGACTCAAGTCGAGGAAGCAATACCTGGTATAACGACAATTGAGTTAGACAAAAGGAAAGATCAACACTTTATCAAGTGGTTGAGGAAACATGTATTTATTTATTACTTAAATTGTATGCATACATTACCACAAAGTAAGTCTAATGTCTAATTATTTTACTTTTTGTTGCAGGTTGATTATAACGATCCTAAGTATCCCGCATGGTTTCGCGAATTACTTCAAGACCCAGTTGCAAAGGTCACTACATCGTCGATGTATTTCACCCGAGGCTATACTTTTCATACCTATGACTATGGTAGTCACCGGGCGTTAAGTAATTATGGAATATGTGTGAAAGGCAAAACAGATTTCTACGGGATCTTGCAGGAGATTTATGAAGTTCAATTCCCGGGTATGGGTTTGAAATGCGTTATCTTCAAGTGTGAGTGGTACGACCCCGTCGTAAACAGAGGTGCTCGGATTCACAAGAACGGTGTAGTTGATGTCAACGGTGGACGCAGGTACACCAAATTCTTTTCTTTTTTAATATCCGGGTTTCCAGTATTAATTAATTTTTACATATTGATCTTTATTTTCGTAGGTACAACAAGTTCGAGCCTTTCATATTAGCTTCCCAAGCAGATCAAGTTTGCTTCATTCCATACCCTCGAATTACTACCTCGGGAATAAACTGGTTAGCTGTTATCAAAGTTACACCTCGAGGACGAATAATCGCTGGAGAAGAACCACCATTACAAGAAGAAAACACCAATGAGATCGAGGAAGCTGAAGCAGAAATTGATGAGTTCCTACTCATTGATGCGCATAATCGTGAATACGAAGATGTTCCTGATCACTCAACGGACGAAGGTGTAGACTACGAGTTTTTAGAAAATGATGATTTTTCAACAGATTACGACAATGTATCCGAATGAATTATGTATGTTTATAACTTGGATTATATATGTTTTAAGTTGGATTACATATGTTTTAAGTTTGTTTAATCACAAAATCAATTTGCATTTGGGGTTTGGGGTTTTTGAGTAGAAGAGGTTATGAGTTTGGTTGTAGGAGAGGTTATAAGTTAAGGAAGTTGTGGTTTGGGGTTTGGGGATTCGAGTTTAGGGATTTATAAATCCTTTCCTCGTAAAGCCCTAGTAAGAGAAAACACAGGCATAGCAATTTCCTCGTAATGTTCTAGTAAGGTGTTACTAGGGCTTTACGAGGAAAAAAAAACGCGGGCATAGCAATTTCCTCGTAAAGGGTTTTCCTCGTAAGGCCCTAGTAAAGCAATTACGAGGACCTTACGAGGAATTAAAAACACGGGCATAGCTATTTCCTCGTAAGGTCCTAGTAACATTACTAGGGCTTTACGAGGAAACAAAATTCCTTATATATACTCGAGCAATCCGGGTTTTCATTTGCTAGCAACCTTCTCTCTAAATCCTCTAAAGGTTCTCTCTAATTCGTAGTTAGGTGATTAGATTAGGGAATTTATATTAGGTGGTTTGTGGGAGTCGATTTCACCCTACTGTCAAATAAATCGTAAATAAGGAAACTTCGGGAAAATCCTAAGTTTCCAGAGGAACCGGCTATCTGCGAGAACAGCACAACAAAGATTAAGATGACTAAAACACTTAGAATAAAAACGAAAATAAGAGAGTTTTGAAAGCAAGAAGGTTCTTATTCCGAATCTGCGTTGAACTGGTTACAAAAAGAGTAGCCGTAAACGTAAGAACTTAGAAAACCCTAATTGAGACGCAGCTCGCTAACAGAAAAACGGAAAGATTCCTAAAATGCTAATTTTGGTGATGAGAGCTCTGAATTTTCGTGTGTCTGCTTCTGCCCTAGACCTCCTCTTTA
>CAKOAT010263709.1:1736-30545 GCA_932364175.1 Eruca vesicaria subsp. sativa | reverse complement strand
TTGCTCCGGCTCGCCAAATGACACTTTTGCACCTTCTTTTGACATGTAATCGACCCCAAACACCTCCAGAGACTCCATAGCTCGCTCCATGACCTGATAAAGACAAATGTATGCAATATGCAACCTAGAGATGCCTAAATCTAAACTATATGCTCAATATAATTGAAAATGCAAGACTAAGACTAAGCAAATATGCAACATATCAGTCACACCACTCTCGACTTCCCTTGTTCCCAAACCTCTCACTAAACCTATCAGCCTCTTTGACCCTTAGCCTGAGAGTCTTGTTTTTGTATGTAATCGCTCTAACGTGACACCCATTAGTCGCTCTCATGTGTGATTACCTGTTCGTCGATGAGCAACATATCAACACCCATTAGCTCCCCACCTCAATTAATATTTCGAGCCTCCCAAAAGCGAAGAAGGCGGACCTCTCTCGTAGTTGAACAATGTAGCTTTCAAATCAGCAAACATGGTGAAGGAATTCGCCATTGTTGGAGATGTTAATCAGCAGAGTCAAGACTTGTAGTTTCTTTGTAGATATGGCTGTCTTAATCACTGCAACAATGGTAATATATAGGATAACTTTGGCAACTTGAAGATGAAGGGCCTGAGCTTAACCTAATGGTAAATGGTGGGGAGAGTGGGATTAAGGTTGTTAATGCCCGAATTAAAGGACCTTCTTAATAAAACTGCATGTGTTTCTAGATTCTAATCGGAGGCGCCTTCTTCAGAATATCAAAACGGCGATATGACCTAGATACATTCTCTAAAACAACAAACTATAAATTGGGCCTCGACATAAACAAAAAAGAAATCCACATTGAGCCTGCATATAAACAAAAGAAAAGCCCAAATAAAATAATAGAACGGAAGCCAAAATTGTAAAGCAAAAATTATTGGTTTCGTAGAGTGATTAATAAGGTTACATGTGTCCAGATTTCTCCCTATTTGTTTGATGATGTGGAGGCCTGAGAAGACAAATAAACCTACTTTATTAATATATATATATACTAGGGTAGACCCGCCCTACGGGCGGGATTTGATGGATCAATTTTAATAAAATTTATAATTTTATGTAAATTTGATTTTATGCTAGATTGATTGTGAATATGATTTTATTGTCTACAACAAATTTCAACTATTTAACTAAAATTATTGAATTCTTAGTATTTTGCTCTTGTAATCCTAAATTGTAAAGTTTTATAGTGTTTTCAGTTTTATAACACTATAAAATATATAAATCAATCAGATTTGATCAAAAGAAGATGGGATCCATATTTTCAATACCATTGTATCCTTTTTTGTGAGGATTCTTTATCAAAGTTATTGTAGTTGTTTTATAGAATGTTAATAATTGATATCATCAACAATTGAGGTTGATTTCGATAACTTTTTTTAATAAATTATGATGTGTTTAATTTATTTAAAATAAGAAATTATATATAAATTAAATATTTATTTAAAATCAATTTATATATATTAAAACAAATACTAAAATACATGAATATAGATAATAATATTGATTAACAAAATCATATATAAATTCTTTAAATTTTTTAAAGTTGTAAGTATATTTGTAAATAAAAACTATAAATTTTATCATTTGATAAATTATGACCATGTCACATGTCACATTTTGGTGAGCCTATTTACTGACGTGGCAGTCTCAGTATTGAGAAAAAAAGTTTTCTTTATATATAAATATATTAAAGATTTAGAGGATTCCACACCCAGAAGAAGCATGTCCACACCCATAAGTTCTCCACTACGGCGAAAGTTCTTGGCTTCCCAGAAGCGAAGCAACCAAACTTGAACAGTTGAAGAGGAGCGACCGGCCTGAAGATCGGAGAGGAGAACCATCACGTTAGCCATAGCAGAGTTGTTTTTGATAAGATTTAGAAGATTGGGATGTAGTATGCAAAGAGAAGAGCACACCTTTTTATAGTCGACATCACCGCCTTGAACAATTAAGCTCTCGTATTCAATATACATCATGGGTGAGTGTTTAATAGAGTCTTTAAGATCATTGATGCGTATGAAGAGATCAAGTAGAAAGTGTTAAGAAATCTGAATCGCCAGTCGGCTAAAGAAGACGGCATGAAGTAACCGTAATCAAATATTTCTAAAACTTCACAAGATGGGCTTATTGGGCTTACGGGCTGGAAAGTGTGATTGCTAGGCCCCTAAAACCCATATAAAACAGGAGAATTATATATACGCATGAATCTGTTTTCTTAGCTTTGCACAATGTCTTGATTAAATGTCCACGAATACATCTTATTTTATATACGCATTAATTTGTTTTCCTAGCTTTTTCTTATATTGAAGATAAGGACACATGGCAGTTTAAGAGCGTATTGAATTAGTGACATCACAAAGTGAAGTGTATTGATGAGAAGAGAGTGACCATTTACTCTATATATAAAAATATATAGAGAAAAATCAAAGATGAGAATATTTTATTGATAATCTGGTAATTATGATATTTTAATTATATTTTCTAATTTAATTAATCAAAATATTTGAATTTGTTACAGTTGTTTAAAATTTACAGTTTCACTATCTTTATCCATGTTCTCCTTTGATTCTCTATTTGCATATGCAAATGAGGAACTCAGTGTTATGGTAGTAATTAAGTAATCTGAAAAATTACTACATGTTTTGAGGACTTGATAGTATCCTTTATAAATATGTGAACCGTACGTATATTACGTTCACCATAAGACAAACTTTTTTTTTTTTTTCATAAGACAAACTTTGCAGGGCATATAATGCTAACGTGGACTTGGAAGATTTTTTTTACTGAGGTTTGGTATTTGGAAGATATTGTTAACATGTTTATATTCCGGGGTAAGAAGACACACTTTGAAACACGGCTGCAAATAATAATATTGCATTCCCATATTAAAATTGTGTATTGTTCATTTTCCACAGCTGCTATGAAGTGACGGAGCCAACATCATTTCTTATGGGAGACTTGTAGTGTGTACATATATTACGTTCATCACAGTTAACCTTTATAAAGTTATTTGTACTTCTTTGCTATCGTCATTTGCAGGTGGAGAGAGTTTTCCTTCAGAGTGCCAATGTTAAATTCTGACCTTATAAATATTTGTTCAACCATTTTTAGTAACAAACAAAGCTAACATTAACAGAGGCTCCTGAGCTGGCTGTTTAAGTATTCCATAATATTTTCACAGCATTTCCGAACCTACTCTTCTTTCGCTACTCAAGAGTCAGTATACTATATGTCTGAGTATGCGTTTGTGGAGTACGTCGCGTTCTATGGGGAGCGTGAACAGAGCGTAGACTTCCTCTCTCGCACATTCATATAACGCACACGTGGATCAGTGTGTGTTCGGTGTTGTTAATAATAGGTGTGCTTATAGTTGACCTTGATTTACAAGGGTAACGACCTTGAGAAAAAAAAAAAGTAAACCAAAATAAGTTCTGATGATGGTTTTTGATTTATTCGTCACTGCATAGTAGTAGTTTGTTCTCTTTTTCGATGGAGGAACATGACTTTAGTTGTTTTTTTCCACGGTGTTTCCACTTCAGTTTATTCTTTGCATGTATGAACCATTCGTCTCTTAGCTTAGATAGTAGCCGAGTAGCATTTGGTTGCATATAAAAAAATGTAGAACAATAGGGAAGCATCACCTGAGAATGAGAGGATGCTTGCTTAACCAAAAGAAGAATTATATATATAGGTAGCAAAATAAAATAAAACAAACCAAGAAAATATTATAATGTATCTATTATTGGTTCTCATAATTCATGTTTGGTTAAATCAGAAGAATTATAGTATTTGAGCAAGATTTAATATTCGCTAGCTGATGCCGAATATGTAATCTACTATTTACGAGTCACGATATTATCAATATTTCTTTGGGGTTATTTGTACAATAACCAAAAAACAATAAAATTAGTTTTTTAGAGAGAGGAGAAGAGAGATATAGGAAGAGAAAAGAGGTGAGAGAATAAATTTTTAGGTAGTTAGTTAATTTTGGTTTTTTGTTTAGTTATTGAACCTAATTTCTCATATTTCTTCCGTCTCCAAAAACACGAAAACTAAAAAGAAAACTAACTAATTATTAAAAAAAAAATATCAATTAATATTTGTTAAGAACAATCCAACCAACTATTAAAGAAACTAGGATTGGGCCCGTCCTACGGGCGGATTAGTATGTAAAAGATTATATAATATATTATCAATTTTATCTAGAAAAGAGCCAATCTTTCAGGTTCTGCAGATGATATAATGGCGACTCCATCAAAAACGCTAAGTCAGACGCTAGCTTCTTTGGTTGGACGATATGAATAACAATTATTCATGACTACCAATCACATTGTACGTAAGGCCAAGTAAAGCAATTTAGCAAATAAAATTGTATCTCTCTGATCGAAGCGTCATCATTATTCGTCGAGATTTCTATAGACTGTAGTTACTGAGTTAGTTATTACTTAGAGTATTTTACATTGAGAGTCAGTTTTAAAATTTTAATATCACTTTAAGATACTTTATGCTCCTATAGCACTTTTTCCTAACTAAACCATTATACTTCTAACTTTTTTTCATTAGTCTTAATTTATGTGTAACTTTAATTACTCTTTTTTTAACTATAACTTAATCCATGCAATTATCCCTAAAGCTCAATCTTCTCCACATCCATCTTCCTCCTCTTCCAAGAACCGCCGTAAGAAGAGGACCATAAACCAACCCAAAACCATATAACTAATTTCTCTAAACTTACAAAATAAAATATTTTTTTGGGTCTTCAGTTCTAATTCGTTAATAGCTCAATCTTTTGCGCATCCACCTTCCTTCTCTTATAAGAAATCTGTAAGAAGAAGAACATAAATCAATCCGGAATCAAATAACTAATTTCTCCAAACTTGAAAATTAAAACTCTTTTTTGGGGTCTTGAGTTCTAATCCGTTAATCTGCATAAGATTTGTAAGTTTTGAAGGTAAAAACACAGAAATAATGAAGATTAGATGATAAAAATCAATGGTGGCTTTGACAGAAAACGCAGAAAACCCTAATAGAAAGAAGATGAAATTATTACAAAATTTCCACTAATTGATGACGTGTCTGTGTACATAATGTTAGTGTACACGAGTACATTGAGTGTGTATGTACTTTTGTTCGTGTACACGAATAAAGTGAACAACCTTCATACGTTTTGTCAAAATACATCCACATGTACAATGATTCACATGTACACAAAGTTAACTTGTACAAGAATACATAAATGCTATACATTATTTTCCAACAAAAGGAATGTATCTTTTGCCCACTCTGGTTTTTTTTTGTTGCTTGAATCCAAACAAATCATTGATGCACACAAATCCATCTACAAAAAAAGTTGTGATATTTAATGATTTTATAAAAAATCACATGTACAGTATTTCTTTTATAAAATCTCATTTACACTAGTTCACATAATCAATGAAAAATGTCTTCAGTAATATGGTTGATAATCTCAATTGTACACCAAAACAACATGTACACATATTTAGTGTAAATTATCAATAAGTATATACACAGATTTGGTATACATCATCAGTAGAAAATCAAATGTACACTAGTTTTTTTGTACACCACACAACTAATGATTCTTATAAAAATCACATGAACATTAGATGGTACACACGTGTCCATCAAAGATAAAATTATTATTATTTTATGTACAATTTAGCTGTGTACGTTATGTATCGCATAACGATTCACATGTACACAAAGCATTGATGCACACAAATCCATCTAAAAAAAAGTTATGATATCTAATGATTTTATAAAAAATCACATGTACACTAGTTCTTTTATAAAATCACATTTACACTAGTTCCCATGTATTCTAGCTCTTTTATAAAAATCACATGTCCACATATACTATGTTTTATAGAAAATCACATATACACCAGTTCTTTTGTACACCGCACAAGCTATGGCTTTTTTAAAAAAATCACATGAACACTAGAGACGCACACACGTACACAATTTCACATGTGTACAAAGATTATATGTGTACATTTTAACCACCATCAGTAAGAACAGATTGTTATGCATGTTAAGTACGTATAATATAAGGAGATTTAAATGATTGATTTGAAGGTACATACATAAATCTATAACATGGATACCATTTTAGTTATAGTCTCATTTGTACACCAACAAAATATGTACACAGAATTATTAAATATCATCAGTAAGAACAGATGGTTATGCATGTTAAGTACGTACAATATAAGTAAGTTTAAACGATTGGTGTGAATGTATACGATTACATATATAACATGGACACAATTTTAAAAAACATCATCAATGAAAAATGTCTTCAGTAATATGGTTGATAGTCTCAACTGTACACCAAAACAATATGTACACATATTTGGTGTATATTATCAATAAGTATATACACGGATTTAATATACATCATCAGTAGAAAATCACATGTACACGGCACAAATAATGAGTCTTATAAAATCACTTGAACATTAGATGGTACATCAAAGATAAAATTATTATTATTTTGTGTATAGTTTAGTTGTGTACGTTATGTATCGCGTACACATGTACACCATAACCGTGTGTACACTTTTTTTAATATTAATTCACTAATGGCATTATCGTAATTATTTCATCTTCTTCATCAGCTCCTTAAGGTTACAATTTTTGCAGGAAATTTGGGGGGTTTTTCAGCCTCTTAGTTTACTCCTAAAAAAATTGTAATTATGGAGAATTTAAGTTTTATAGACCAAAGCAACACACGGAAACCTAGAGAAAAAAATTAAAAAGTAGATAAAAAAATGAAAATATATCACTCAAAGGCAGGTTTATGTTTTTATTAACATAAAAAGACACTTATTGCTACTAACACACTTATTTGTAACAATTTCCTTTTGACCAAAAACTCTAGTTTCTTTGTAACCAACTGGGCATGTAACGAGACCATAAAATAAGCAGGAATCAACACCCACCACACATCTATCTCCTATTTCAACGGTTCAGATTGTTTCTCCATCCCCTTAACAAGATAATATCTATCTAAAAAGAAAGAAAAAATCACTTTCTTCTTTTTGAGCTCATATCTTATTCTTATACCTCAAATGTTTATTTGCAGATAAATTCTTTTGATTTGTACCTTAAAAGATTCCTTCTCCACGTCTGAAAATTATAACTTTAATCATCTTTATCTTCATTTCTGAATAACAACCATTTTTTCTCAAACGAGAGTTCCGTTGTCGGCAACCTCAGACCACGAGCTCCTTTCTAACATAACTCTACTGATGTGGTTGAGAAGCTCGGACCTAGAGTTATGGCCGTCTCCTCGTCGTTGCGTTAGTCACAGATTGAAGAAAAAACTTCACTAGTACAACAATGGTGAACTTTTAATTATTTGCACATATGATCCTCCAATTCTTTTTTATTCTCCAACTTTTTTCAAACTTATTTTTTGTTCAAATTTATTCACGAATTTGTTCCAAAACTTTTAACTGTGCAATCCAAACCACCACAAATATTCAGATTGAAATATTGGTTCATAGTATTTTGTTTTATTTTCGTTTATACCTCATATGTTTTATTTGAAAATATCATTCAAGAAAACCCAAAATTTCAAAAGAAATTCAATGATTTTGGAGACATTTATTATAGATGATTAGTATAAATGATCTAAATGAAGTACCAAATTTTTCTCTTTTTTTCCTATGTGATAACTTGAGAAATTTCTAAATGTACACATGTGGTTTATCTTTCTTTTTTTGAGCAACTATCTAAAACATATTAAAATCATTATCATAACTTGAGTAATATACAAATAAATCGGTGTACTTATTTTTTGTAAATTAGTATTGCCCTAGATTGGAAGCCTACATGTCTAATGTTTGTACACAAAAATAAAACTATCTGATATTCGTATATTATTGTGGGAGTTAATCAATGTACATATGAACAATTTTACAAGTGGATAGTAAATTATTTATGTACATGGTATAACATACACAACAAATGACTTTTAAATTGATATGCTTGAGTTTATGGGGTTTGGAATCATTAGTGAAACATAATTCAAGTATATATGTATGCCGAGAATATATAACATTGCACATGTGTACACCAAATAATGTACATGTGTATATCTATTATTGTACACCATAAATAAAAAGTAAGAAATATAACGTACATGCTATCAAGATCTAAAATTAGCCTCATTCACAACAATGAGATTTTTTTTTATTCACATAAATCTTGATTCCTTGTCCTTATATTTACAAAAA
Organism: Eruca vesicaria subsp. sativa; assembly: GCA_932364175.1. NCBI lineage: Eukaryota > Viridiplantae > Streptophyta > Magnoliopsida > Brassicales > Brassicaceae > Eruca > Eruca vesicaria. The sequence continues at coordinate 22,259 of CAKOAT010263709.1, read as the reverse complement.
GAAATATATCTCTTTAACATGTACATGCGTACACAAACATTTTGTCCACATCCACGTAGTCATCCAGTGTACTCGTGTACACGAACATATGTACACAAACATTAGTACACTAACATTATGCACACAACCACATTGTCATCCAATCTTATCATCCAGTGTACTCGTGTACACGAACATGTGTACACTAACATTATGTCCCTAACCACGTTGTCATCCAATCTTTAAAAAAAAAACTGTTTTTAATGAGTGGCAAATTTGTAATTATGGCTGGACTAATTAGTCTCAAAAGAGGTATTTCTCAGCTAGATCATGCTTAAAAGTGAACAACTATGAAATGTGTAAATGTAAATAGTTTTGAACCAGCATACATATGAATGTTTGTAATCTAGTGAACATGTGGGTTTCTCAACTAGGTGTACATATGGATAATGCAGCTTATTTCTAATCTAGTGAACATGTAGATTTTTTTGCTACGTGTACATATGGATAATGCAGCTTGGTGTACATATGGATAGACAACATTTTACACGATTTAAGTTCTGTTGCTAAACCTCTCAAATATTCAAAAATCTTACAACCAAACATAGAGCATGTTTCCCAACTTTAATTCAGTGTAGCATACATGAAAATGATTACTCATTAAGTAAATGAGTGTGAGAGACAAAAGTATATAGTATAGACCATTGACGATGTAACAATTTGTTGCATCTCACTCCATTGATGAATACATATGTAAACTGGTTCAGTTCCAGTGAAAGGCACACAACCTCTTCGCATGGGCCTTATGCATTACCGGCTCCAGTCTCCTACAACAACAAACACAACATTGTACATGTCAACCTAGTAAACTAGGATTGTGTACATACCACATATGTACATTACGTATTATTTCCTAAAGTTATTCATATACTCGTTTATATATATGAATACACATTTCAAATTGTATATATTTACTCGTGTACACATGTACACAGTCCTTGTGTGTTTATGTGTACACACGTGTTGGTGTACACCTACCATAGTTTTGTCAAAACACCAAAACTAGCTACAAGCTTAGACTTTTTCCTCCATTAATATATTGCATTACCATAGAAATTCCAAATCTGAAACATTTATCCCAAAATCAAAATCCCTGAACTGAAACCCTAATCCATAAACTTTGAAATGTATATCCTCATATCAAGGGTCTTAGATAAAATCTCAAATTACACCCCTAATTTCAAAATTGAAATCTCAGATCCAAATCCCTAATCCCAAAATCGAAATCTCAGATTCGTAACCCTAATCCCCAAACAAATCTTACCTTTCGCTCTGCCTTTTGAAACTCTTCTCTTTTGCGACAACGTCATCTTCTCTGTCCGGAAATCTCGTTCTGCCGGAAGTCGTGGTCGTCATTCTGTCGGAAGTCGTGGTCGTCGTCTTCTCCAACACAAAGTCTCTTTTAAAAAAATCAAACCTCTAACTAGCCTAACTAGAAAGAAAATGTCTAATTACCTAAATACCCACGTTTAGTTCTGCTTTATGGAGGATAAATATGTCTTCAACCACTATAAAGTACTCTAGGAGCACAAAGTGTCTTAAATTGATATTAAAATCTTAAAACTGACTCTCAGTGATAAAAACTCTAAAAAAATCGCAGAAGATATGATAGTTGAGCTATTGTATAATCATAATTATTAGGTGAGGGTTAGAAAAATAACATGATGAAAAAAGTCACTTAATTACTTCACTAGTGGTATGAAATTGTTCACGTGAATATAGTTAAAAATTAATGAAAGTGCTTTAACTAAAAAGATTCATTTAAAGAAAAGTGTCTCAATAGAAGAAAGTGGCTTATCATGCAATAAAAAAACTCTAAAGTGCCTTTAAGTGATACTAGATTTCGACCCGCACAACCGTGCGGGTATTTTAATACGAAAATATTTGAAATTATATAATAAAATTTATCAATAAATAAGTATAATTCTATTCTTTATGCTATCCAATTTATAATCATTTTTATGTGACTTCTAATATAATTAATATAAAATTTATAAATTTGTATTTTTGTAATAATTTAAAAAAACATTATTATGTAAGATTACTAATTTATATATCTTGTTTTATTTTTAAATTTGAAATCTATGTAAAAATTAATTAAGTTGGACCTACATAATACATAAACAAAATTTTGGGATATTGTTAAAAGCATTTTACATAATTTTAATTTTTTGTTTATAAGTTAAAAATGAATTAAAATTTTAATTATATTTTATGATAATTATATTGTATGGTAATTATAATTTTAATCAAATAATTTGTGAAACTATATCTTGAAAAAGATTCTAAAAGATTTTTAAAAGATTTTGTTAGAATTTTCTTAAAACTATTTATTTGTATTCTAAACAAAAATTAAAGATATGAAAAGATATTATTATGTTATGTAAAATTTTATAAAACTCTAAAGATGGTCCAAACTAAAATATCACACATGAAGTGAGTCATGACTTCTCTTTTAATATAATAGATATTTTCGTTTACTTAAGCTCCTATATTTAAAATACATTTCATTCACTATGTCGGTGTACTTAATATTTAAATCCATGTTCTTTGTTTCTGTGGCTTTGTCAAATAAAGTGGTCATATAATTGATATATGTATCCGTAACAGTCCAGTTGTCTATGCTGAAAATAATTTACATGCTCGCAAATTTAGTTATGGTGGTGGACGTATAATATTGTTATAAAGGGTGGGTCTGATATTTATTTTGTAGACATCATAAGTTTGGTTGTTTCCTCACATTTTATTTACTGATAAAAATATTTCGCAATTTTTTTTGTCAACTCTTGGTATTTTTTTGTTAGATGAATTTAACAAATATTTTTCTTAATTACTCTGTAATTAATAATAAAATACATTTTTCCCCCTCACAAAAAAAGAAGAATCGTTGAAACAAAATAAATCATATATTCGCCTTAATCACAATGCACAGCCCATGAATAACTTATAACTTATGAGTTTCGATCCAGGAGAAACTATGCTATCACGCATGATCCAGAGCATAGCAATATGATCAAAGAACTTGCATTTAACAATATTTTTTATCATTACCATAATTGAAAACTCAACAAAATACAGAACTAATGAGTTCACAATAAAAGTCTACAACTTTCAATAACAGTTGCAACTACTCTTCCAATCATGATCCAAAGCAACCAACTTTTACATAATAATGATATATCAAAGAACTCCACTTTTTCACGCAGGCGTATCAGTGACCATGATGACCCAGTGATGCTTGACGACTGAGGAAGCATCGACAGGCAAAGGAGGGACTGTGACAAAGCCATTTGTGAGGTGGAGCCAAGTCTCGATTTTGGAAGTAGAGAGAGAGAGAAAGATAGAGACAGCCTTATTACCAAAGTTTGCCTACAGTAACCAGCCTGGAGGTCAGAGAAAAAAACTGCTGATTAAAGTATCAATGCGGCTTGAGTTGATGGTTCCGTGGATAAGTGTAGACTAGGCGTCAAGAATGAACCAATTTTTTTTTAGAAATTAAGGTTTGTGAAATAAGTAATTAGCAAAAATAAGAACACATAAAGTCGTCGATTTTACCTGCTCATCAAGAAGAAGCATATCAAAACTCATAAGTTCCCCACCTTTCCTAACATTTTGAGCTCCCCATAACTTGAGAAGACGCACCTCCGCTGTGTGAGCAACGGCATGCTTTCAAGTTGGCGAGAAGGACATACGAAGCCGACATATTTGAAGATAAGATTTCTAGACGGTGCAGGTCTTCAGCTTCCCCATAACTTATTTATAGGTCCAACTTGTATCTGCTACAGACTTGAATCTAAATTAATGGGACGGAATGTGAGGAGAAAGGGGTGGGATTTAATGATTGAATTGAATCAAGAATTTAAGAATGGAAAAAACGTTACAGAGATCTCATCGGAGAAGATGAGAACGATGATTTACGGCGTCAACCAGGAGAGGAGGATGCAAAAAACCAGGCGGGTCAGACAAAAAAAAATACTGAAGCCCAGTGAATTAGCAGAAGCCCAATGAAATGGAGATATGACGGCTGACGTGGCGGCGTGACGTGGCAAAATGAAAGTTCCTTATTGACCGATTTTTTAGTCCTACGTGGACAGTCACTTTGGTGCTTTTATTGCCTTTTTATTATTGTTTGATTGTACAAATGATTACACACTATAACATAAAATTATAATTTTGTGTATATGATTACTAAGTATTGCATTGAATGGCTATATATATGTGCTTATAACATCAAACCCCAATGCCGATCCTACTCAAAGCCTAATAAAACTTTTGGTTTTGTCTCTAAGTTTTAAAAAGATAATTTAATAGATCTTAGAACCTCAACTTATATTAAAATTTATTAAGAATTATATTCTAACTGTTTGTTAGTGATGTTTTATCGCATTTTGGTTTTATTAGCTTTTTGTGGTCGTTTATTATAAAAAAAAAGGTGGTTCTGAAATTATAAATGCAAGTTAATTGAGGGTAAGAAATAGTATTTTTTATCTAGTTAATTATGCTATTACCAATTATGAAAAACATTACATAGACGACATTACAGTAGACAATTCTATCTTTCTTATGTGTGGATTCACGTCTGACTGTATCACCCTGAACCGCTCCATAAGATTCATTACTGATGGTACTTCTTATATTATCTTGAAGATCTTTTGTAAATATATTTTCTCTAATTTTGTGCATAATTTGCATTCTTCTGATAATTGAAACCTAGATCAAAGTGTAAAAACGTTTAAACTTTAACTACTAGACCATAGTACTTCTCCACAGTACTTCTCCACAATATAAGAAATATTCTGTAGTATAGTATGATGAAGAAATTTATCCATATAAAAGGTATAAGTGAAGAACTGACAAATATACAGATCCCTTGTAGTTCTAACGAATTATCGAAGTTCCAAGGTGAGGGCTAAGTAACGTTACAAAATCTACCGGTTTAACTACTTGGTTTACTTATAAACCGAGCAGATGTCAGGCTGACGTACAAAATATATGATAAGGTTTTATTCCGGTTCCAGCTCCACCATGCATCCATTTCATTATACTCCTTCTGTTTCATTTTAATTGTCATTCTACGTTTTTGCACACATATTAAGGAAATATTTAATTTTACATATTTTCAAAAAAAAAATATAATTACCTATACACCTAACCACTTTTCAACCAATAGAAAAAAATAGAATATTATATAAAACTAATAAATTTTATCTCGAAACTATAAAACGACACTTATTTTGAAACAAATTTTTTCCCCCAGAATGACAATTAATTCGAAACGGAGAGAGTAATAAACAAATAATTATAACTAACAAATTTGGTTTAAGTTTATATAAAGCTTATAGTAGAGAATATTAATTCAGACATTACAGCATATATCAAAGCTTATGAGAAAATATATTTAGTTGAGGGTCAAACAGTAGAATATCTTTACTTTAGATCCGTACTTCTTGATTTAAAATGTTTTATACGCTATAATGTTGGAATTAATATTTTGTATTAAAATTTTAGATAAATTTAACCAATTTTTAGTTATAATTCTTAATTTATTATACAGTTATTACATTGTAACCCTATATTATATAAAATGTCAATTCTCTCAAATAGCCATTTTTAAGTTTTTATCACAAAAATAGACCTCAAAAATTAAAATTACCAAAATAGCACTTTTTATTTTGAGAATTTTAAGTTTTTTTTTTTAATTTTTTTAAAATTCGAAACCCTATCCCCAAAACCCCACTCCTTAACTCTAAAAAAAAAATTGTATGATTAGTTAAATAATAAAACATTTAAATCCTATTTTAGTCATTTTAATTGTTAAGGTCTATATTTGTGATAGAAATTTTTTTAGGTCTATTCTAGTCATTTTCTCTATATAAAACTCCAGCTACTAACTTTTATGTCAAAATAAATGAATTACGTGAATATTAGGCATATTTACCATTTAATTATTTTTATGTTTATCAGCTATTTAAATTACCATATTCATAAAAAATTAAATAACATTTCAAAAAATAAAAATTAATTTTTTTACTGCATGTAAATATAAAATTAAAAATACTTTAAAGTATAGCTATTAGTTTTTATTATATTTCTTTACTAATTTAAATGTAACTTATTGTTTATATATAATATTTTGAATATAACTAAATTTCTAGTTGGTTTATTTTTTTATTATTAATTATATATTTTTAACTGAATTACTTATGTATTGTGGTTCATTTATTTAGTTAGCATTATTTTCTGTTAAAATGGTTCTATAAAATCAATAATTTTATTTTAAGTAGTAATATTTTGTATTATTTTTTATAATTTTTTGTATTAAGTTATATGTTATTATTATTTTTATTTAACTTAAAATAATTAATAAATATACTTAAAATTAAAAACTAAAAAGTATCATTCAGGCTTTCTAAAAAATACAACTACAGAATAAATGAAAATTCAACAATTTAACATAAATATTTTATTAATTTTAAACAAAAAATCAAAATATAAAAACCAAAATCACCATTCGTGTTTATAAAAACACTAAAATTAACTGTAAACACAAAAACTAAAAATTAAAATTCAAAATCCAAAAACTAAAAGCCAAAAACCAAAACAAAAAATCTAAATCTAAAAACCATCTAAACAATCATCACCTTAAGTTTTTTATTTGACTAAATTCTTAATCATCATCTTAATCTTACTATACTAAAAGTGCAGTTTTGTGCTCATTTATCCAAAGTAACATCCATTATAGAACCAATAAAGATTCTCAAAGGTTTGATAATTTTTCTTTTTTTCTGTTTTCTTTTTTGAGTCTAAATCACAATATGGCCTACGACGAGTCTAATTTTTCTGGTTAGCCAATAAATATTAGACAAGTTGTTTACAAAAAAGGAAAAAGATTATTTACTATTTATACCTAACGGAAATATATTCAAAAATTAAATACATAACTAGGTTTTGATCTGCACGTCCGCGCATATGATTTTTTTTTCATAATAATGTATTTTCACCTTTTTAAAAGATGATAAATTTAATTTTTTATATTTTTTATATTATAGATTCATATGTTATTTAGGATTGACACTGATATGTGATTATTTTTCACTTATAAATTATGATATTGTGTTTTACTTTTATTGTACTTTTATTTAGGTTATTTGGCAAAGAAAACACTAAAATGTAAGATATTTTCTATATAAAATTTAAAAAAAAAATTGAATATTTTAAAAGTAAAATTATTTGGAGAAACAAAAATAATAATGAAACCAAGTTCATAAAAACATCACAAATGAGAGAGATTTAACTGAAGTTAATAGTTTTGATTATTTGGTTATGAGATTATACTTAAAATGGGTTACAACTTAATTATTATGTTCAAATTTTAATTTCATCACAATAAAATATGTATGAATTATTCTTTAATTTTATTCTAATTGAGCAAGCCCATATATGGAATAAGACTAATGGCATAAATGTGTACTTTTGAGGAGAACTAAGGGGTATTTTCTAGGCCTGGGAAAAAAAAAACAGGAACCGAAGAACCGAACCGGAACGGAACCAAAATATCTAAAACTAAAACCAAACCGAAACCCTTAAATATCCAAACGATTTTTATATTTATATATCCAAAATAACCGAACCGAACCGGAACCGAACCGAGAACCGAACGGATACCCGAATATATAATAGTATTAATTTTCTATATATATAACATAACTAAATATATGATTTTAATTTAAAACCTATTAAAAGTATCCAAAAATAGTTGAAGATAACTAAATAATTATAGAGTATCCGAACTACTGATAATTTTATCCAAAATATCAAAATTTGTATCTAAATCGTTCTAATTACTTGATATTTTATCCTAAATAACCGATAATTTATCCGAACTACCCGAACCCAAACCGGAACTAAAATGAGAACCAAAATTTTCAAGTTTTTTCTAGTTCATGTTGTACTATCCGAACCGAACCGACCCGAAACTATCCAAACCGAACCAAACCGAAAATAGGTCAAGTAGTAAATGGATCCTCTAGCTCCCTACCTGAACTACCCGAAACCAAAATACCTGAACCGAACCGAACCGAACCGAACCGATACCCGAAACGCCCAGGCCTAGTATTTCCTATATGTACTCTAGTTTTAATAGATTAGACTAGATTTTTTACTTTTGCGTCCGCACGAGTGTTTGATTTATGATATATACATATATATATATATATATATATATAAATATTTTGAAACACAAAAATTTAATAGTTGCATTTGAACTATTTAGTTTATCGTAACGACCATATATTGCATTATTGGATCATGCTATATATATATGTATATATATATATATATATTATTGGGTATGTATTGAATCAGTTATTATTATATAAAAACACTATTGTATCTCTGTAGAAAATATATTATATGTCGGTCAAATTTATATTTAATTTTTACCATGTTCTATTTTGTATTACATATATCAGTCATTAAAATAGTTTACTATTCATAGAATTTCAATAATATAAATCTATTTTAGAATCTATATTAGTTTAATGCACTTAATATAGTATAAACAGATCAGATGGATATTTAATACTTATAGTAATAGTAAAATATTGCTTGACTGTTAAGTGTAGTATAATTAAGAATATATTTTTTTTTAAATAATTGGTTCCCATGTAACAAAGACTTAATATAATTAAGAATGATTTTTTGATGATTTTAACGCTTAATTAGGTATTTAATATAAATATATTGCTTGATTTCAGGCATGATTAAATTTTAAAAATATTTAAAACTATTTAAAAATATAAATCAATTGTTGTTCAAAAAATTAAGAAATTTAGATTTTTTGGTGATTCACCCTTAATTAAACATAATATAGTTAGATATTGATTTATTATAGTGAAGATATAATTGAGAATATTGATTGTGACATTATTCAAAAAGTTGTATATAAAGAAACTTATAGTAAATGTGAATATAATTGACAATAGTCATGACTCTGTCAAAGAATCATAAGTTTGATAATTGATATGCATGAATCTTTTAAAGAATTATAAGTTTTGTGTAAGACAATTATTCGGTTCACTTTCAATGTTATAAACAAAATACAATAACCAAAATATGTTATATAGGTAATATATCGGTATCAGCAATATTTTATCAATAACGTTTGTGTGAGTTTGTTATTTAGAATTGATTTTTAAGTTAGATTTTCTTCTACTGCTAGGGAATGATATTTATAATTTGAAGTTGGTTGTGACGAACTCGAGAATGGTGTAATGGTTTAGTTAAAACTGATTTAGTAATCATCTTATTATGTCAATGTTTAATTGTACGGTTTAATATCAAAAATTATTTAGTATTTTAAGTGGATGTCGATTGTTATTAATAGGAATAAACCAGCTATATATTTATTGGTTTGAAAGTTAATTTAATTAAAGTAGAAATAGGTTAGATGTTTATTATTAAAGCAATGGCATTGAATGATAATTATTCAGGAAAACTCAGGGCTAAATACAAAATGTACTTCACTTTTAATATATTAGATTTATATAAGAGGAATTATTTGGAATGACCCAAATTGATCTTAAAATGACTATAATGACTCATATAAAATTTTAAATACTAGATCCTATTTTGTAACAAGCAAATGCACTAAAATACTCTTTTAATGTGTGCAATCCAAAAAAAGAGTTTACGAGGAAAAAAAACATTAAACATAAAAGAGAAAATAAATTAGATTCAACATAAAAGAGAAAAATAAAATTGTTTCTCGGGTCTCTCTCTCTTTCTCGCACGACAACGACGATTTCGAAGGGGGGGCATTCTTCGATCGAGTCTCGTCGTCGTTCCTCTCTCACTCCGACACCATCGCCTCTGTCAGAAGTCCATCTCGTCGTCTTTGTCTCTTACGTCACATCTTTCCACATACCAGAATGATGTGATCCATTGTTCTGTACACAGAAAGAATGGAAGAAAGTGTTCAAACCACCATGAAAAGAACAACTTGAGAAAGAAGAAAAGAGGGGTGAAAGAGATGACGACAGTTACTAAAAAAATAATTAGCCCTAATTGTGGTCTTAAATCACTAGAAATAAACCAAAATCGAATTAATTGGAGTAAACTAGGATTAAATCCGAATTTAATTTCTACTGGTTTACTAAAACCCAAAATAATTAAACAAATCTGTCACTACGTAAAATAACAAGTCGGCCACGTCGTAATGCAACAAGTCTACAGCATTTGTAAATCTGTGATAGATTTGCCTTAAGTCTACCGTAGGAAGAATAGATTTTCTATACAAATCGGTCATAACTCAACAAGTCTGCCTTTCGAAAATAAGTCGATCGCACAAATCTGTAGTTTGATACAAATCTGTTGTGTCATCCGACAGACATATTTAAGAAATCGTTTTTTTAATACAAATCAGACAAAATATAGACAAATCTGTTGTGTCATACGATAGACATTTTTAACAACTCTGTTGTACGGGAGGGGTAATTCTGACCACGAAAACATTCTAATAATTTGAAAAAAAATATGAGTCATTCTAGTAATATCACCATAAATTTGAGTCATTCTAATTTTCTTCCCTTTATATAACTGAAATATTAGATAAACCTATAGTAACTAATACGGACATACTAAATATGTGATGTTACCTTAAATACAGTGTCACGCATAAATTATATAACTAATCAAAACGAATAAATCTATTATGAAAATATTATAAATTTACACAAAAAAAAACTAACATCCATATCGCTATATAATATCGTGAAATAAAATATAATTTATTTAAATAAATTGTTATTAACAAATTGGTTTTAGAAAAAAAAAAGAACTTTATCAAGTCAATAAATAACAAACAAACATCCAAAGCTATCACCATCTGCTTATGATATCACACCCTGAGTCTGTACTACTATATAAAAAGAACTAAATTAGTTTTCAAAAAATATAAAAGTAATTAAATTAGAGAATTCTAAAGTTATCAACATTAGAAAAAATTTCATAAATATAATTATTTTTTTAAAATTGAATTAATTTTGAATAGACAATTAAATTAATTGAAAATGAATTAATTATCTATTGTTTGTAAAAATAGATATATACTTATTTCAAAATAAAAATTGAATTTATTTTTAATAGCACCTTTCTCATAATAATCCAAATAAACAAGATACATGAATAACAGAACCATAGATAAAGTTCAAATAACTCTTTAATTAGCTTGCTCACCATCCTAAATATATTATTTGATATCAATTTTTCAAACTCATGTGATTTATTATATTCTTATATTTGGTCAAATTGTATATAAAATACTAGGTGATTCACTCGCGCCCAAGTGCAGACATGAATATTTACAAAGAAACTAATATCTAATGTTTAAGTATTTATTAGTATTCTTTGTTTATTTTTGTGTAGTTTTATGTTATTTTATTTATAGTTTTTATTTATGAGTATTTTACATGTTTAAAATTTTCAAAATATTCAATTTGGTCATGACATTATTTTATAATTTTACAGTGGTTTAAATTTGGTATAGTTAATTAATTTAGTTTATGTTGCTAATTATTTTTTGTAATATCCATCATATTTTGACTAGTTTGGTTAGTTATTTGTTTCTATAATTTTATTTAAACATACTAATCATTAATATTTTATAAAGGAACGAAGTGAGTTTTTTTTCATTTATAAGTCTATTGTTGGTGAAAGTTGCATAACACAAAGTGACAACACAAAACATCTGTAAAGTCGGTGTAATATTTTGCATGCATCAACAGAAGTAGTACAAACAAAAATATCTATAAAGGGTCTGGATTGTGTTACAAAAAAAAAAAAAAAAAAGGGTCTGGATTAGTTATAAAATCACCAGTACCAGAACTGATATTAAATGTGTTAATTACTTTTGATTCACCTTTTACCAACTTATTATCGTATTTTTAAAATAAACCATCACCTTCTACGGTTGTATGAATATGGTTATCTTATATAATAATGAAAATCTAAGTTCAGAATTATATAGAATTGAAGCATAAAATTTTAATTTCCAAAACTATACGGTTAGCAAAACAATTAAAATATGAATTTTAAATTTACCTCATCATCAGTCAAAACCATCTCAATAAAAATACTTTTTTTGAGATATTTTCTCTATAGCCTCATAATATTCACTTTGACCTTGCATGTATCCAAAAATGGATTAATTTATCTAATGAAACCATAAGAGTTAATTTTATACAAAGAAACTTATTATCCTATTTTTAAAATAAATCACCACCTTCTACGGTTGTCTGAATATGGTTCTCTTACATAATAATGAAAATATAAGTTCAGAATTATATAGAATTGAAGCATAAAATTTTAATCTCCAAAACTATACGGTTAGCGAAACAATTAAAATATGAATTTTAAATTTACCTCATCATCAATCAAAACCATCTGAATAAAAATAGTTTTTTTGAGATATTTTCTCTATAGCCTCATAATATTCACTTTGATCTTGCATGTATCCAAAAATGGATAAATTTCTCTAATGAAACCATAAGAGTTATTTTTATACAAAGAAAAAACATCTTTTTTATATGACTGAAAAACAATTCCGTGAATGATGGATGATAATCTGATAATTTAGATTTGTGTGATAGCTTGATAGTTTAGATTTAGGAGCAATAGTTGTTTATTTATATAGATTTGAGGGTATTTAGGATTAAGAATTATATGTCAAGAAAAAATGCATAAAATTGTTAGGAGATTTTTTCTAGAAATCATACATTGTATACTTATCAAAAATTACAATATTCATAACTTACATAGACCTTGATTGGTACGACACATGATAAAGCATTAGCAGTATACTGTAGAAGCAGTATGCTGCAAAAGCTGTATGCTTTCATTAAAGTTTTTAATAAAGTGATTGGCAGAGCAATATAAATATACAATTTTAAAATTGTTATAAAAGCTAGTATAATAAAATATTTATATTAAAATGTATTTATAGATTTATATATATTGATTAATAATATATTTTTATTAAAATAAGGAATTTTATTCATTATATAAATTATATATATTCTGTATGTGAAATATTATTATCTAAAATGTATATTTTGAAAAATATTAAATTATTTTTGGATATAAACATATTTAATATTATTAAATAAATTAATTAATTGTATAATTTATATAGAAATTATTATTATTTATTGATAGAGCAATAAATGATTCATATATAAAATTAAATTAATATATGTTATATAATTTATATATTAGTGTCTAAATAATATATATACATTACAAATAAATAAATATATATTATTTTATGTTTGTTATTTAAAATAATAAACTATATGTGTAATGATACAAATCATATTATATTTTAAATGTGAAATGTTATTCTTTTAAATAATTTAAAATATTCACTTTTAAATTTATTTTAATTTTAAAAAATATAAATTTACTTTTAGATTATAAAATTATTTTTATATTTTTAAACTAAAATAAATTAATTATATATAATGTTTTTTAAAATTTTCTATATTATAACTGCAAATGCTCTCTCAAAAACTCTCTTGGAGAGCATTTAGCAAATAACATTTGGAGAGCATTAGTATTTGGTAAATGCTTTCCAAATGCTTATTTGACAAATGTTGATTGGATAATATGAAGCATAATGCTTATGCTAATGCTCTACCAATCAAGCCAATAGAGTTTTGCCTTTCTAACACAATATTGAATGCATTCCAGAAAATATCAAAAAAGTTGTAAATAAGGAAAAAGGGAAAATACTTAAATAAGGAAACTCCATGTTTTATCAAGGTGCCCACATATGTAACCAATGTGAGGATACTGTCTTTTTTTATTTAACAATCTGGTTACAAAATTTTCCTTTTTATAATAATGTGATTACAAAATATTAATCAAAAGAAAAGAACATATTAATACTGACAATTATAATACTTAATTTAATTCATTAAGGATATCAAAATAACTGTGAAAGTTAATGTGAGACGACATATAGAAAAATCATTTCTCAAAAAATATTATATATCTATGTATATGTATATATTAAAATATTAAAAATATAATTTAATTAAGATATATGAAAACACTCAGATATAACCCTAGACAATCTTAAATTGTGAATCTTCTTATGTTAAAAATATTTTAATATTTTGTGATAAAATTTACTATAACAAAATTATTCTTAATAGAATACTAAATTTGAACTCGTATATCAACAACATGTTATATAAATATTGGTCATATATATTCATAATAAAAAAGATTTCGTAACAATATTATCATTGTCACGTTTTTGTTACCAATTATTAATGGTTACAATACGTGTGTCACAAATGTTTCGGAGTAACAAAACTGTCACAGTTTCTTGCGACTAAATTTTTTGTAACAAATCGTCACACATTGTTACGTTGTATATTGGTAACAGAATTGTGACAATTTCTTACTTATCTAATTTTCGCAAACTGTCTTAATTTACGACTGTTTAATGTGACAACTATGTCACTGGTAGTGACGGACCTGTTGTCACAAAATGTCACTAATACAAACGATAATATAGTCTTTTTACCATCACAAATTCTGACATTATATATTGTCTCAAACTGTCATTATTCGTGACTAATTTAAAGTCTTAATTTTGTAACCTATTATAACCAAAAAATGAATTAAAAACGTAATAATTAATGACTAAAAAAGGATATTTATCCGTCCTAAATAAGTACTATAAATGCGTTACAAAATTGTTGTATTTTGTAACATTCATTTATGATAAATTAATTAATTGAAAATAAAATAATAAAAAATTAACTCGAAAATTAATTTATAATTCAAATTTTATTTATTAATAAAAATCAGTATCCAAACAAAATCTATTGAACAAAACTAAACCGAAATTGGAAAAAAAACCTAAGTAAACCAGACTCGGTTTACTAATCTAAACATGAAACATCTTAACCTAAAAAAGTCTTAACCCTACATCTAAAGTAAACTCGTCGCCGTCAATTTCTTCTTCTTCTGCCTCGTCGTCTTTCAACAGTCACCGTTAAACCTCACCATTGTCTCTGCTATTCCACCACCATTAAGCTTTCTCATCTGTCGGCTCATTACCAACTTTCTCTTTTTCTTCTTGTCGGCTCCATCTCTACCACCACCGCTATCTTTCTCTGCCATCTGCCACACAACATCTTGTTCAAAACCTGCAAGAACCCAAACATGTTAAGTACGAAGGAATATAAGAAACAATAAGTAAATCAGTTCACTCCCATTCGTACTAACACTATTCGATTTAAAGACAAAAACTTTCAATTAGATTAAGAAGAAAAAAGAACAAACTTGCAGAATGAGGCTTCCAGACAGAGTAAATCTTCATGCTACAGCTACAAAAAAAGAACATATTAACAATCAGGTACAAGTGTGTATGTGTGTGTGTGTAGAATTAGAGACATAGGCATGTAAGATTTCAGAGAATCTAAGATTACCACGGACTCAGAGAAGATTGGTGAAAAGTTGTGTTAAACAAGACCACCAGATCTGTAAACAAAAGTACTAGATTTCATTAGAAGAGATTATAAGATGAAAAAAAAACTTGAACAAAAAAGAAGGGCAAATGAAGAAACAGACCAAGGAGGAGGTAGCAGAGGTTATGGTGGTAGTGGCGGCCGAGGAGGTGATGTGATGGTGTTTGGGACAGATTAACAACATGGTGATTGACGTAGAAGTAATGGCGGAGGATGTGAGGGGTGATGGTGGTTTGTGTTTGTAGAATTATAGGAGGAGGATTGTTAAGGTGGAGAAAGGATAAATGAGAAAAAATTAAGTTTCAGAAGAGAGAAGAGGAGAAAGAAAGCTTGAGAGGTGGGATAGAATCGTGAGAGGAGAGAGATGTGAGAGTGAGAGAAAAGAGATATCCTTGTCTTAAAGTATTGACTAATAAGAAACAAGTATAACCAAAAGTTTTATTTGTAACCTTTTAGATTAAAGTGTCAATCAATGGCTAAGATGAATTATTTCATTTAACACTTATTTTAGTAATTGTGATTATATTTTTGACTAATTTTTAATATAAAAATCAGTTTATTCGTTACATATAAAATAATGATATAAAATTAACAAAATAATTTGATTTCATTTTTTTATAAACGGTTTTCAATTTAAAGAAAATTAATAATATAATAGTAACAAAATAATTAGTGAGTTGAGGGTTTGGAGTATAGTGTTTTAGGTTTAGATTTAAGATTTAATATTAGAACTTTAGATTAAATTTAAGATTTTAAATTAAACAATAAAGATATTAGAGTTAAGATATTAGGTAGAGAGTATGGTATATGATTACTTTGGGGTATGAAGTTTGAAAATATTAGATTTATGACTTTATATGTAGGTTTAAGTTAGGGGTTTAGGGTAAAAAAAAGAAAAAACTAACTTAAAGTGGTTTTATGTATCCAAATTATATAGTCTATACTATTGTTTATAAATTTCTACAAATGTTCATTTTGAAATTTATTATAAGTGTTGGATGTTGGAATTTAGGGTGTATTTAGGGTTTGGAGGTAAGATTTAAAACTAAGTATTTCGTTTGAATTTATAATATACTTGGAGTTTAATTTTAAAATTTATATTATAAGTTTGAAAATATTATTTTCTGCAGCAAACACATTGGTTTTCTTTGCATTCTTGGTATCCATTTTTTAGTCCCGTTTCTTAAAAAGACACTACTTAGATTTGATCTGTTTTTGATCTTTTAATGACAATTTCAGTGTGGTGATTTTTTTTCTTGCAGTCACCATGTTCTACACGAGGCTGAAAGATCACTCCACAATACCCTATATATGTGTTCTCTCCCAAACAGTGAATAACAGTATGGTGTTGCTCGGTCGGAGGTGGATGGCCAGAGATCATGATGGCAAAGGAAGTAGATGAGCTTGCAAGGAAAATTGCTGGCCAAAATTCGCATGCCATTGAAGCTTTCTCATTGGGCTCTAGTGGCCATGTTCAATAGATTGTGTTTTGGATTTGGATTGCAAATATTTAAATAATAGAAAACAAGTTAAAGAATTAATTATCTAATTTCATCAAGATTTTGTTTACGACATTTTTGTTTATCATAATTTTGTAGGAATTTGTCACAAACATTTAGTTTCTCTATCGTCATAAATAGAGACGTATGACTTAGTCACATATTCGCTACTATGGTGACAATATACATAGTCACAACTATGTCACATTTTGAGAAGTATGACTTAGTCACCTATTCGTTACTGTGGTGACAATATACATAGTCACAACTATGTCACATTTCGTGTCTCATTTTTTTCCGTAATATTATGTCACTAAATGTGACAAAATTTGGCTACTACAAAACTGGTCACAAAATTGTGACCCAGTAGCTACTCTTTTTCGGCATAAAATATTAGTCATAAATTAGTTTCTATTACGTCACATTTTTGTGACTTAAATTTTTAGTCTCAAAAATTTGTAACAATATATCATTTTTCTTGTAGTGAAATATTGAGTATATAAAACCAATAACTTGTATAAAATCTAAATTTGTTAGACATAAAAAATTCGCATAACAAAACAATCCACAATTCGTAATAAAAATGATAAATTAACAAATTTAAAATATATGATGATAAAGGTGAAAATCTATAGTATTTCTTGGTAGATTTAGAAAATGATTTAATAATAAAGGAAAAGACAAAAAAATACTTAAAGTTAAGCTTATTAATTAGTTTAATAGCATAGACTTGTAAGTAAATAAATCTAGAGAATTTATCTACTCTCAGCGTCCACGTCTGTATATTTCTGGATCTCACAAAAAAAAATAGTGTAGATAAAGAATCAAACTCATGTTATATATTTTTCAAACAAAGTCTTAACCACCAGACTATTATGGATACTTGACATATTTTACGAATAGTAAACTATAATATCTAATTTGTTAATAAATAAAATCTTTAAAATATGTCCCGTTTAATCTCCGCATGATCTCCAATTAATCATTAATTTGCTAAGTCTTCATCATCCGCCGAACTAATGCCTAGCCTTATTCTGAACATCATGGCTTCAAACTAATCAAAACATATAATGATTGTTTGTGTTCTCATGAATCAGTTTCTCTAAATCTACCTCTATATCTCCCTTTTTACTCCGCTAATTTATAATGGACCATATTCATAACATCTCATAGATTTCTTTTAATATATACTCTGTTTAAAAAGAAAAACCATTCATCTCTGATTCTCTCATCGATTTTTTTTCCAGTCAAAATTGATTACATCTTCTCAAAAATGACTTCATCTTCAGCTCCAGTTACTAAGGTCTTGATTGGTAGAACATTAACACACACATTATGCTCTTTATTATCCAATCAACATTTATGAGAAGAGCATTTAAAAAATATGGACATAGTAAATATGTGATGTTAACTTAAATGTAATGTCACGCTTAAATTATATAACTACTCAAACCAATAAATAGATTATGAAGATATAATAAATTTACACGTAAAAAAATCTATAAAGTTTAATCAATATATAATATTATGAAATAAATATAGTTTATTTATATAATTTTTTATTAAGGAATGGGTTAGCCACAAAAATAATTTTATCATGTCAATAAATAACAAACCAGCATCCCAAGCTATCACCATCTATGATAGCACACCTTGAGAATTAAATGTATTATTCCACTGTTCGTAAAAATAGATAACTGTTTTTTCAAATAAAAAAGTTGAAATTTTTTTGGATAGCATTTTTCTCACATAAATCCAAATAAACAAGATACATGAATAACAGAATTATAGATAAATTTCAAATAACTCTTTAATCAGCTTGCTCACTATCCTAAATATATTATTTGATATCAATTTTCAAATTCGTGTGATTTATTATATTTTTATAATTGGTCAAATTGTGTATATATATATATATATTAAAATGGTAAAAATATATTTTAATTAAGATATATGAAAACAACCGTACATAACTCCAAAAAATCCCAATTGTGAATCTTTTTAGTTAACTTATATTGAAAGTATTTTAATATTTTGTGATAAAATTTAATATAACAAAATTACTCTTAATAGAGTACTAAATTTGAACTCTTATCTCAATAACATGCTATATAAATAATAGTCATAAATATTAGTCATATATTGTCATTACAAAGAAAAATATTGAAAATTATAAAACCAATAAATTGTATAAAATATATATTAGTCAAACAAAGAAATCCGTGTAAAAAATCCACAATTTGTAATGAAATATTAAATTAAAAAAATTAAATTATATGATAGTAAAAAGTAAATATCTAGTCTTTCTTAATCAATTTAAGAAATAATTTAATAATAATAGAAAAGACAAAAAAATATTTAAAGTTAAGTTCATTAGTTAATTTAATGGCATAGACTTGTCAATAAATAAATTGATAGAAGAGAAGACTTCTTTTCTGATTAAGAAAAGTCTTTTTTTACTAAAACAAAAATATTTTGTTTATTAGTTAAACATAGAACAGTCGAAATCGTGCATTTAAATTATGTATATACAAAGGAAATAATATATAGTAAGTAACAAGTTATGCAAATAATATTTTATGGCTCGTGAATATATAAATATATCTCGACTTTGTCATAAAATTTTACAAGTCTTTTTCTATAAAACCAAGAAGTCTTTTTTTTTATCAAACCAAAAAGTCTTTTTGATTAATTAAACCGGAAAAGTCGTACATAACGAAACTATCGCGAAATCGTAGTTTAGTTATGTTTATATCGATTCATTGCTATATATATGTACACATTTGGATGCCCTCCCACACTCATCTTGGAATTACTCAATTATCATAAGCAAAACGAAACAAAACCATCAATGGAAATAAACAAGTTCAGGAAAAACATTCCACCATCGTTCGGGGAACGCGTAACCATCCTTAGCATCGACGGTGGCGGAGTTCGAGGAGTCATCCCTGGAGTCATCCTTGCTTACCTCGAAGAACAACTTCAGGTGATACATAAGACTATATATATATATGCATATGCACCAAGTGTCGTTAACTCAAATGAAGAAAGAAACTCCCAAAACAAAGCCTAGATATCATAGGATTGACTGACACTTGATATGGGATCATATAACATGCTATAGACCATACAACATAAGACTATGGCATCAAATTATTGATTTTTGGTTTGTAACATTTTTTATTTTTATCTATTTTTGCTTCTATTTTTATCATCTTGAAACAATTTGGTTCTTAATATTGAACTCATCATTGTGTTCATGATTTTGATATGTGTGGGATGTTGTAAATTAACAGGCTATCGATGGAAAAGACGCGAGGATAGCGCACTACTTTGACGTGATAGCTGGAACCAGCACCGGTGGCCTTGTAACGGCCATGTTGACTGCACCAAAAAACAAGGATTCTGCTCGGCCTCTTTTTGATGCCAAAGATATTGTTCCCTTT
>CAKOAT010263598.1:2479-31859 GCA_932364175.1 Eruca vesicaria subsp. sativa | reverse complement strand
CAGTAGTGGTGACTTCTTCACCATCATCTCCGTGAGTAATGAGCTTCGGAGCCACTCCAGATGTGATATGACTCCACAAACCCTTACTTCCCACTGCTGTCTTAACCAGCCTAGACCACAAGAGGTAGTTTCCCCCTTTGAGTACAACCGGAACCTTCATCTTCATTCCACTATCCATCTTACTTGCAAAAGCTTAGATATTTGGAACAAAGCTACACGAGTATACTAGAGTACTCACAGTACTTAGATCTCTACAGAAACACTTCGGACTTAGCTTGAATCCTCCAAAGAAACAAGCTTGAACACACCTCACTCAAGAACACTCAAGAACACAAAAGTAGATTTCTTCAAAATCTCACACAAACGACCCACAAATCCTCTAACCTGGCTCTGATACCATATTTTTTTTAGTGGTTTAGAGGATTTGTGAGTCAAGTAAAGAAATTAGAGAAAGATTAAAGAAGAATTAAAGAGATTTAGAGAGATTTAGGAGAGATTATGAACCAGATTCAATAGTAACTTTAGAGAGAGAATGAGACTCAAAAGATTGCTTCATTATAATCATCATCCGTGTACAAATATATAAAGAGATTACAAGGGCTTTCACGAGAAGGTTAGGATAAGATGAGACTAAGCATGTGTAGTCAACAAGGTAAAGGCTCCTCTTGTTTGAATTCNGAGAAGGTTAGGATAAGATGAGACTAAGCATGTGTAGTCAACAAGGTAAAGGCTCCTCTTGTTTGAATTCCTTGGTCAGAAATGCTCACACGCGGGATACTACTTTAGCTTTACAGCTCATACTAGCTGGAGGGAAAGTAACCTTATCCTCTTCAACGGCTACAAGGGAAAGCCTCCTTTTCCACATAAGTCTTTGGTTTACCAAAGCCTCTAAACAACCCGGAGTCTTTCCTTGCTTTCCCTCTAATGACTAGTGATCAAGATACCTTCATACACAAGGCACCATTGTTGTACGGATTACACATTTCCCATATCAACCTAGAATCACCCTTATCACTTCCCTTAAGCATAAACCTCCCTTGTACACTCTTTTATTTATCATTACTCAACATAATTCAACACAAACAACATAAATTAATTTAGAATCAAAACTGAATATTTTTATTCGTCTATCCAAATTTTCAAACAATGTTCAATATTAGTTATACCTATAAAATATAGAAAGTAAACGTACACAAACAATTAAAACTATTAGATATTACGAAATCAACTAATATGTTTACAAATAAGTTTTTTCTCCTTTAACTCGTAAATTGTTTATACTAAATTAGTGATATTGTAAATATTTACCATCCCTCTAAACTATAGCCCTGATTATCGCTATCAATTATATTTAAAAATAATATATTATCTATATTTTGTTTTCTAATATATTTAACATCATTTGACTTGCGGAATAATTAAGAATAAATTAAATATTTTCTTTGACAAATTTTTTTTTTCAATAATTGCTACCTAAGAAATTTCCTATATTTACGCTAACAACAAAATTCTATGGAAACAATTTATATCATTGCATTTCTACGTAATGTTTACCAAGTCCATAAATAATTGATTATTGATAAAAAAATTTCATATTCACATTTTTAATTATAAAAATTAATCAGCCGTATTTATGTTAAAGATTTTATAGAAGTTTAAAAATCGTTGTATTTTCTTTAAACATGTATAACTAATTTATAATTTTTCTATGGCATACTAAGTCATTGTTCTTTATTTTTTCATATTTTAAATTTATAAACATTGGTTTCTATATATCGTATACAAATATCTAACTAAATATATATTTTAAACTTATTGATATGATATTGAATATTCTTCATACTATAGATGGTTTAACACACAAAAAAATCATGACTTAATGAAAGTAATGCGACAAAATATTACTAATACATCTTTTAGTACAAATGAAAAACTAAAAGTAGAAAATTTATATCCGTGCGATCGCACGGATCAAAGTCTAGTATATATTATTATATTCCTACAATTTATTTATTTAATTAATTAAATTTTACTTTGTGAAGAATTTAAACAACTAAAATCTGACAAATATCTTCAGTTAACAAATTCTTGCATTATTATTGAGTAATTCTTTGTTGTCTATCTTCTATTTTTAATTTTTAGTTTTTTACTACTATATATTATTTTAAGCTATGAGCAACCTAGCACTATTTTAGTATAGTTATTACACTAAAATATGTTTTTACATTAAAATATATCCACCAAACATTAAAAATAACATTTTTGGTATGAAATTATGAGACTATAACAAATTTGATGCAATACTATTTGTAACACCAAATATTATTTATTTTATTATACAAAAAAATATTAGATTAAATAAATATTGAATAAAATTATATAATAATATATTAAATATAATATAATATACTAAATTATTTATTTCAATCAATTATTTAAAATTTATTATATATTATCAGATGTCAAGTCAATAATACCATTACAACAAAAATATGTATAATATATGCAAAATCTTGTAATATTAATCAAATAATAACTTTCCAATAAATGATAGCTTTCAACTAACAATTACATTCATTTATGAAATAAAATCCTCTTGGAAAAAAATTGATTGCCGTATCTACTCTACTCATAAATGCATATAAATAAGAAATTGGGGTCTTCGAGTGTGTCATTGTTATATTAGTGTTGTAACTTAATTCAGTTATATAATCAATTTTTAATAATTATCAAAATTTGGTACAGCTAAGAAAGACAAGTGGCTTTTTTAAATGAGAAAAAAAATCTTATTGTCTGTTTTGTTATCTCATATGTTTAATTATTATATATTTAGGTGAAATATTCAAAAGAGACCCAATAATAAGGATATACTTAGTCCCCTTAATCCTGAGTTGAAAGTCATTAACATTTAATGGTAGAGTCAAGGTTTCGTCATTAACAGGTCTTCTGACTAATAACATTTTTCCCTTTCCCTTTAAAAAGATTTATAGCTCCCCCACTTTCCACTGTTGCGTCCTCTTGTGAGTTTGTTGCAACGGAAAAATCAAAAAAATGGTGTTTAAGAAGACAAAGCTCTTCTTCTCGTCGAAGAAATCAGGATCTTCCGATAGCTCCAACAGTCCCCGATCCGTCGGCTCAAGCTCCCCAATCGGATCCGATAACCACAAATCCAAAAGCCCCAATTCAAGCCCTTCTCCCTTCGCCGGAGTCTTCGACGGTTTTAAAAAGAAGGATAGTTCCTCATCAAAGGCCAAAGAAGCCTCGTCTTCGTCCTCGTCCGATCAAGTTGTTCCGGGAAAATCGAAATTGTCAGCTGAGGCGAGTAAACTAACTGCTGAAACGCCTATCCTTGCCTCGTCGCTAGGTTTGAATCGAATCAAGACGAGGTCTGGTCCCTTGCCTCAGGAGAGTTTCTTCAGTTTCGGGGATGATAAAGCTATTCCGATCGTACCGTGTTCCGGTTCGAGTAGTAGTAGCAAAACAAAGAAGAAGGAAGAGAATGTACCACGAAGAATGCCTGCATTGAGCAGTGGTATGCTTCAGTATATTCTCTTGATCATTTCGTTGAATGATAATTATGATATGATGTTTCGGCTATTGATTGAATTTTGTATGTTACTAAGCAGGTCCATTCAAAGTATCACCTAGCGACGCAGAGGTATTCGTTTCTTATATGATTAAAAGTTTGGAGGAAAAAAAGAAGAAATTGTTTGTGTTGTATGTATACTAGTTCTAAGTGACATTTGGTAAATTGGCGTTTATCTTTGTAGAATTCATATGAAATGGAGCCAGAAACCCCTCGTAACCAAGCCTTACTTCGTATGACCAGTGCTCCAAGGAGGAGGTTTTCTGGTGACATCAAGAGCTTTTCTCATGAGCTCAACTCCAAAGGTGTAAGGCCTTATCCTTTATGGAAGCCTCGTAGGTCAAATAGCGTTGAGGTAGTCTTAGTCTTAAGTCTCTCTATTGATTTCATTTGGAGTTTGTTTAATGCATGCTCTAATCTCGAGGGCTCGTGTTCTCTGGGCTTGTATAGGAAATCTTGAATCTTATCCGGACCAAATTTGATAAAGCAAAGGAAGAAGTAAATTCGGACCTTGGAGTATTTGCTGGGGACCTGATCGAAATTTGTGAGGAAAATGCGGAAAGTCATCCTGAGTTGGAGGCACCAATTTACGACTTGTTGATTTTGGCACAGAAATGTACCAAGGCTACGTCAGGAGAGTTCTGGTTTCAGTGTGAGGGAATAGTTCAAGAGTTAGATGATAGACGTCAGGAGCTTCCGCCCGGTGTGCTCAAGAAGCTTCACACTCGGATGCTGTTTATCCTTACCAGATGTACTAGATTACTTCAGTTTCATAAGGAAAGTTGGGGACAGGAGCAAGAGGCCGTACGTCAGTCAAGAGTCTTGCATTCTGCCGATAAAAGAGTCCCCACTGGAGAAGTTAGGGACAGGAGGGGCTCAACTGCTGCCACGGCCTTAAAGGTACCATCCACCAAGAAAGCTTTTAGTCAGGAGCAGCGTGGTTTGAATTGGAAGGCGGACTTTGTTGATCGTCCATCTCCTCTCTCTTCTCCGTACAATGAAGCTTCAAAGGATTCGGAATCACCCTTAAACATGGACAGAATGTCTTCTTGGAAAACACTTCCATCTCCAGCGTCGAAGGGTGTAAAAGAATCTTCAGTATCAAAAGAGCAGAATCATAGCAAAGTTGAACCTCCAAAGGTAGCCACTACTGATGACATGGCTGTTTCTAAACCGCCAGACTTTTCTCCCAAAAAATTGTCTCATGAACATATGTCCAAGCATCGACACAATATTTCTTGGGGTTATTGGGGTGATCAGTCTTATATTTCTGAGGAAAGTTCAATTATTTGTCGTATATGCGAAGAGGATGTTCCCACCACCCACGTGGAAGACCACTCTAGAGTATGTGCATTGGCTGATAAATATGACCAAAAGGGTCTGAGTGTTGATGAGCGGCTGGTGGCAGTTGCTGTAACTCTTGACAAGATAATAGAGACCTTCATACAGAAGGATAGCCTAGCAGCGGTAGAAAGCCCAGATGGTATGAAAATATCGAAGGCTAGCTTGACCGGAGAATCTGATGTTCTCTCCCCAAAGCTAAGCGACTGGTCGCGAAGAGGGTCCGAGGACATGCTTGACTGTTTTCCGGAGGCTGATAATTCAGCTTTCATGGATGATATGAGATGGTTCACTTCATTGTCATGCAGAACTCGTTTTGGTCCCAAGTCTGATCAAGGCATGACTGCTTCATCTACCGGTAGCATGACCCCTAGATCCCCTATTCCAACCCCTAGATCCGATCCAGTTGAGTTGCTACTAGGAGGCAAGGGTACATTCCATGACTTGGATGATATTCCACAGGTATGTGATGGTTCTGCTCTATTTTCATATCTTCCTTGCTCTATTTTCATATCTTCCTAGTCTTTTGTTATTATAAATGTACGCTGAGGAATAACACCCTGGACAACTGATGATGTAGATGACTGAACTTGCTGACATTGCAAGACGTGCATCAAATGCCATTCCAGATGGTGATCGATCCATTCGGCTCTTACTTTCTTGTCTTGATGACTTAAGGGTTGTTATAGACCGCAGAAATTTTGATGCGCTGACAGTAGAAACTTTTGGGGCACGCATAGAAAAGTTGATACAGTGAGTTTCTGTTCCTAATTTTGTCTTTAAATATATTTTGGATCTCTCTCCTAGTGCAGTCTTTACTTGCAATGCAAGTGTCCTGGGAGATTAATTTCTGGTCTTCAGAACTATACCAGTTGAGGAAAATACTGAAAGAGTGTTTTTCTTTATTATGTAGGGAAAAGTATCTTCAGCTTCTAGATGATGAAAAGTTTGACCTATCAGGCACCGTAATTGATGAAGATGCTCCTTTGGAAGATGATGATGTTATTCGCAGCTTGAGGACCAGCCCAGTACATCTGCATGACCGCATATCCATAGATGATTTTGATGAGATAAAAGAAATTAGTAGGGGAGCTTTTGGGCGAGTTCTTTTAGCTAAAAAGAGAACAACAGGAGACCTATTTGCTATTAAGGTATTCCAAATTTCAGTTCGTTTTGCTTCTTTTACTCTTGTGAAAGATTATCACTGTACAGTTAGGCTGACTTGGTTGGCAAAATCAGTCTAACTATTTTTCTACATCTTGTTTCTTGGGACTGTCATACTCCATAGGTTCTGAAGAAGGCAGATATGATTCGCAAGAATGCTGTTGAAAGTATACTTGCTGAACGAGATATTTTGATCAACGTCCGCAATCCCTTTGTGGTGAGCTGCGCTAGCTTTATAGCATTTTTTTTTTTTCTTTCCGGAGATTTCCTTATATCTGACATAACCTTCTTTCTGCCAGGTTCGATTCTTCTATTCTTTTACTTCTCGCGAAAACCTGTATCTTGTGATGGAATACCTGGGTGGAGGTGATTTTTATTCACTGTTGAAAAATATAGGTTGCATGGATGAAAGAAATGCCCGTGTATACATTGCTGAAGTTGTAAGTGTGTAATACTCTCACAGATTGTGCCATAATAACAAGGAATTATATCAAGATGTTGTGGTTAATTGTCCGTTCAGATCCTTGCTTTGGAATACTTACACTCTGAGGGTGTTGTGCATCGTGATTTGAAGCCTGACAATTTGTTGATTGCACATGATGGTCATGTTAAGGTAATAACCTCTTGGGAACTTATTTTGATTAGTTTCAAGCTTTCAAAATGTTTAGTTGATGTCATGCAATGTGATGCTCTGCAGATTATAGTCTTTTTCTGATACTTATAAGGCACACAGAGAATTAGCCTCTGCATATATGAGACTGTAAATAGAATATATGGATATACATATCAGAACCATACTTCCCTGAAGAGCTTATGGTACCTTTTTATTTCATCTGAGCAGTTGACAGATTTTGGGCTCTCCAAAGTTGGTCTCATCAGCAGCACCGATGATCTCTCTGGTCCAGTTTCCGGTCCATCATCTCTGCTTCTTGAGGAGAAACCAATATGGCAAACATCGGAGCATGAGTTTGGAAGTCGAGATAGGCGGTCTGCAGTTGGCACTCCTGACTACTTGGCGCCGGAAATTCTTCTGGGGACAGGACATGGTGCACACATACTTCTTGTTTCTATTATTCTATATTTTACTATTGAGTAGAAATTGGTGCTAAGTTGAGATGGTTAATCTGAATAACAGTTCTTTTTATCTGGTGAAAAGCTTATAGCGTATTCGCTAAGTTAAGCCCTTAAGATTCGTACCAAATTGTTTCTCTTCTGCTGCCTGTCTGACAGTAGTTTCAGATATTCAATTCTGTTTATCCCATACCAAAACTGTAAAGATTGATATACTTCCATAAATGCTCAGGTGCAACTGCGGATTGGTGGTCTGTTGGCATCATTTTGTTTGAATTCATTGTGGGGATTCCGCCCTTCAATGCTGATCATCCTGAGGTCAGTGACTAGAAATTGACTACATTTTGCATCGTTCTTGTAAATAGTGATGATAGAGGAGACAGAGGTTTCTGAAGGCTCTCGAAACTGATGTTCTATGTCTGTGTGGTCATCAATTGCCATGTTGCGACTGTGTATTTTATATCTCTAGTTCACTCTCCAATTTTCTGATATTTGATCTGCATCTTCTTTGTTGGGTTTTAGCAAATATTTGAAAATATCCTCAACCGTAATATACCATGGCCTAGTGTTCCAGAGGAGATGAGCCATGAAGCCCATGATTTGATAGATCGGTTAGTGATTTTTCTTTCCGTCATACCATATACATAGTGAAAAATTCTTAATTTGCTGGCAGCTCTGTTGTAGACATCAATAAGCAACCTGTTTTTCTTCTCATGTTTTGCTTGAGTTGTGAACTATATGTATTTCTCACAAGGGTCCAAGTAAAATGCCTATTTTGATCATGCTTGGTTGAAGATCAGCTTATAACTGAATTGAAAAGGAGACTAGTGTATTATTTTCCGTAAAATTGTGCCATATGCTTTATCCAGGTTATTAACGGAAGATCCTCATCAGAGACTTGGAGCTAGAGGGGCAGCTGAGGTGACATTGATTTATTTTCTTGAAAGGCTGATTCCAGCTTTTTGGTAAAGTGTTGTGTAGTAATGAAACGAATATCATGATACAGGTCAAGCAGCACATCTTCTTTAAAGACGTAAACTGGGACACACTAGCAGAGCAGAAGGTGAGTTCATTTATCTTTCTTCTTCCGAAGTCGTAAGCTGTGCGAACTCATTTCTTTTCTTTCTCTTTCTCTTTTTTGAATTTTATTGCATGTTTTCCTAGGCTGCATTTGTGCCGGATTCAGAAGAAGTTCTTGACACAAGTTACTTCCATTGTCGCTACCAGCCTAGCTTTTCGGATAACCAATGTTTTCCAACCAATGAGAATGGAAATTCTAGTGAAAGTGGCAGCAGTGGTTGCCTGAGCAACGATCCCAACGAGGAGGTAATATCTGCTGTCTTTCCTCAAAAATATTAGCGTTACGTTTATAGATGCGTAAAATGTTCCTAAAGTGGATCAATGATGGTCTGCAGATTGATGAACGTGGCGGATCTGCGGAGTTGGAAACTAATGCCTCTAAAAATAACCCATTCGACAATTTCTCGTTCAAGGTACTGTATACCTTCCTCCGAAGATCCCTTGTCATCCAAGTATAGGATTAATCAAAGTTTTATACAGTTGTAGAAGTTCCTTTGCAAGTTTCATTTTCAGGATTGATATCTTCACATAGGTTGTTAGCTTTATCGACAATTTCAGAATGCTACATTAGACTGGTAGGTTATGAACTCGTGTGCTCTGCCTCCACCCAATGCAAGTAGAGAACTGGCTTTGATTTGTACCGTTATGGCAATTGGCAAATGATTTTGAGTAGTTGCGATTTAACAATTTGAATTGGTGTTTGTGAGAGAGCCAGTTTTATAGCATTCTGACTTTTCCTCTTTTTACGGTATGAAGAACCTATCGCAGCTGGCATATATCAACTATGATGTGATATCCAAAGGTCAGAAAGATGGAACACCAGCAAGTTTGCATCGAAGATAACAAACAAATCAATGTTACTTGTTATCTCTGTACATGTAAGTCCATTTCTATACTGGTTACTAACAAAATTGTTATTTCTGATGCATCGATGTAACATATTTGCAGAGACAGGAAGATAAAAGGAAAAAAAAACAAAAACAAAAGGGAAAATGGATATTAAAACATTATTGGGCTGCATAACGTAGCCGCAGATGCGGCTATTAGTGTTTCGCGGTATGTAAGCTGTTGATATTTGTTTCAGTCTCTGGCATTCCACCTTTAGAAGAGGTTGTGAAATGATGTGTAATTAAATTAAGTGAAAGATTATCTCAATGTTATTTACTGTTTCGCAATTTGTCTCTTCCAAATCTGTACATGGATTATTTTAGGCTGCACATGGAATAGAATCATCACTCTCTCGTTGTCTTCATCTTCTTTATCTCTCTCTCTCTCAAAGCATCAAACGTGAGACCATTTCGCTCTTTATGGTCCCTCACTATCATGGGTATGTGTATGTATGGATATACTTTTGGGACCTCTCTAAAAAAGTCATACAATTATAGCAGCCTTAGTACTGTTGCAGTTGCACCCATTCCCACCTATTTCACAGCCTTATGCATTAATTGTTTTACTCAAAAAGCTGTAAATGTTTGGTAGCCAAAAATGCAAAGTGGGGTTTGTAATCCCAAAAACAACAAAAAGGGGTTGGGTTCACTTTCATCAACAAAAAATATTAATGAGTTTTGTACAATTCAATAATTGCAAATTTGGTATATCATTCATTCATTTTGTACATCATTTGCTAAGTGTTTTACTTGGTATAATTTTAGCTGTCTCTACATCAGAATAGCAAACGATAATAAAAGCAAGAGGCTATATTGATATAAGATGTTGACAAACACAAATGTATTAGATTGTTAATATGATAGAAGCTACAATGTGAGTTCGATGTATTGAAATGAGCAAAACATGAAAACAAACAAACACAGTATAATGAAAACCAACCTGCGATTTTAAATCTACAACAGCCGAGTATCAAACATTTTAACTAGTTTTCTTTTTTATAATTGATCAATTTTGAAATGAGCGAAACATGAAAACTAGTAGTATGAAAAAATGTGGTACAGATATAACAAACAATATAATAACAATCAGACTGTGATTTAAAATGAGAAAATTTTCTTAGCCAAAAAAATAAAATAAAATGAAAAAGTTGCATAGAAAATCATGAAATTAGCAAACGTTTGCACTTTAGACCTTGAGGTTCAAGTGCTAACATTTTAAATAATGAAACTTGTAAATAACATATTAAACATTGAACTAACTTACTTGCTGCACACGTCAAAATTGTAACCGGTTACTGTTCATTAGCGGATATAAAGAGGTGACGTGGCAGTTTACTTAAAAATTAATAGAAACAAAAAGTCAGATAAAAATCAATTTAAATTCTAAAAATTGATATAAATTCAGAAAAAAAAAATTCAGAAATTAAAAAGTGAAAAATCGATAAAATTAGAAAATATGAAATTTATAAAAATCTGGAAAACAAATAAAAATTCAAAAAGATCGATAAATATTAGGAAAATTTAATAAAATCAGGAAAAATAAAAAATTCAAAAAGTTCAAAAGAAAATACTGAAAATAAAAATTAATAAATATCAAGAAAAGATAAATTTATAAATTCAAAAAATAATAATAAAAACAAAAAAAAATATATTATAAAATTGATTAAAAACTAAGAAAAAAATCTTAAAAAAAAACTATGAAAATGGCAAAATTGGCAAAAATCATGAAGTTGGCAAAAGTTTACATTTTCAAGTGTCTTGCTGAATCTAATTCTCTAGGATGTGAAGGATCTGTACCCAGACATCCGAATACTTATATGCCTACCTAAACACCCAAGAGGTTTGGATCAAGTACTTTTCATTTCTTTTTAATTTTTAATTTTTAATTTTTTTGATTTTTGAATTTTTATTTGTTTCCAATATTTTTAAAAATTTCCTATTTTTTTAATTTTATCAATTTTACACTTTTTAATTTCTAATTTTGTTTTTATTTTTTTTACTATTTTGTTAGTTTTAATCAATTTTACTATTTATTTTTATTTTTATTATAAACTTTTGTTTTATAAATTTATTTTTATTTTTTTTAATTTATGAGTTTTATTTATTTTATTTATTTTCTCTAAATTTATATCAATTTTTAGAATTTATATTGATTTTTGGGCAATTCTCTCAAATAGCCTTCTTTTAAGTTTTTATCACAAAAATAAACCTCAAAAATTAAAATGACCAAAATAACACTTTTTATTTAGAAAATTTTAAGTTTTTAAAAAAAAAAAAAAATTGAAACCATATCCCCAAAACTTCATTCCTCAACTCTAAACAAAAAAGTTTAGAATTATTTAACCCAAAGGGTAAAAATGTATATTTAATAAAGCTTTTAAGTGCTATTTTGGTCATTTTGATGGTTAAGGTCTATATTTGTGACAAAAAAAAATTTAGGTCTATTCTATTCATTTTCTTTTGATTTTTTATCTAATTTTATTTCTTTTTATTACTCCCTCTGTTTCAAAATGTTGTATATTTTTTTAAAAAAAATTGTGTTTCAAAATGATTCATTTTTTACATTTTCAATACATCAATTTATGGTGATTTATAATTTTCAAAATGTTTATTAAAATTCTATTGGTTAAAAATTCTAGGGAATAATTAGATACAAAAAGTAATGTATTGGTAATCAAAATTTCATAATTTTTTTTAATATATGTGAAAATTTTAAAACATGGAACAATTTGAAACAGAGGAAGTAATTATTATTATTTTTTAAGTAAATCGCCATGTTACCACTTTATACATGCTAATGAAAAGTAACCGGTCACAATTTTGACGTGTGCAACAAGTAGGTTAATTCAATGTTTAATATGCTATTAATATAAGTTTTATTGTTTAAAGTGTTAGAGTTAAACTTTAAAGTTTAAAGTGCAATTTTTTTGTCAATTTCATGATTTTTGATGCAATTTTGTCAATTTAAAATAATTCTACCCAGCCGAGTATCAAATATCTTAACTAGTTTTCCCATTTTATAGTTGATCAAATTTATTTTCAGATATAATTACACTATTCAAGTATACGAACCTACCGAACACATCACATTTACAAGAGAAAAAAATGCTTCACAATCACAAGTGGCCAACCAAATCACTACCAAACTGTCTCCAAGAATGAGTTTGTTCCGCAAAATACGCACATTTACTTTTTGAGAGTGATCAAATGCCCTTGCCACTATATCGGCTCTAATTCGTTTACCTGTCATTGGGACTTCCTATTGCGATATCAAGTCACTGAAAATTAATGTTTTAATTTTTGTTGTGACGAGTCACAAAATGGTAAACGACAAACAAACAAATATTTACTCGTAGGTTGCGGTTGCTTGGACATGTAAACATGGCCATGCAAAAAAAAAATTTGGTTAAATATACAAGTAAATTAAAATAAAATTATTCAAGAAAGACAAAGTAACAATAATTACAATCACCACCAAATCCTCACGCCCAACACAAACAAACAACTACAAATGCCAGTAGACTTACCACTAAAACCCCTCTCCTTTTAGCAAGTGGGGTCAAAAACATAAGTTAAAAATTTAAATTGAAAGATTCTAAAAACAGTAACTCATATCAATTTTGCCCTCAACCATTAACTTAATTAATAATTAAAAACCAACAATTAATTATTAATTCCCAATCAATAAGCTTCATCAACTTGATCAGGACCATACCGCCTCAAACTCTCAATCTTCCTAACCACTTCAGCCATCTCAGGCCTCTGGTCCGGATGCTGTGACGTACACTCAATCCCTAGCGCCACCATCTCCTCCATCATCTCTTCTTCCTCCCTTTCCAAGCTAAGTAGTTCAGAGTCAAAAACCTCTCTCTTCCACTCATCTCTCACCACCGACTTAACCCATCTCGGAAGATCAACTCCTTCCTCATTCATCACCGAGTTCGAAGGAGCTTTACCAGTGATCAGCTCAAGAAGCACCACACCAAAGCTATACACGTCACCCTTCTGGGACACGCGTGTCGGATCGGTTACTTCGGGCGCACGGTAACCCGTACCACGGTTTGGAGTTGTAGTGGAGGCTGCTACAAGCTGGGACAAGCCAAAGTCCGACACTTTGGCGTCGTGGGACTTGGTTAAGAGGATGTTTGAGGATTTAACGTTGCCGTGAGAGGTAGAGGTTCCTTGTGAGTGAAGATAGTCTAATCCACGAGCTGCACCAAGAGCAATACGTGAACGTACATCCCACGTTAATGGAGTACTTCCTGCTCCTCTGTTTCCTGAGCATCAAGATTATAGAGATTAAGCACTAAGCACTGATTCACAAACCTAATCACAATTTTGTAGTAAAAACTAACCATGTAAGAGAGCAGACAAGCTTCCCATGGACATGAAGTCATAGACAAGAAGCTTCTCGTCCCTGCTCAAATAATAAGCTCTTAAAGGCACCAAGTTCTCATGATCCATCGCACCAACCAACTCAATCTTCTCCCTGAACTCTTTATCAGGCATCACCACATCCTTCAACCTCTTCACCGCCACGACCGTCACGGCGTCAAGAACCGCCTTATACGCCGTCCCAAACGTTCCTTTCCCAAGAACCTCCGCAGAAGCTCTCAACAAATCCTCAAGATCAAAAACCTTAGTAGCGTTACCAAAGAACACAAGCTTCTTAGCCGCCGGACCAGCCACTTCTCCAGCTTTTGAGTTCCCGGTCATCGCCGCGGCTGCCGCGGCGGTCACCGAGTACCCATTATTACCGTTCTCCGCCGCCGCTTCCCCCGGTTCTTGCTGTTTGATTGCGGAACTATCCACGGCTCTTGCACTCTCCGTACCCTTCTTCCGGCAGAGTACCATGAGTATCAGAACGATCAAAGCGACACCAACAACACATCCGATCACAATTCCGGCGATAGCTCCGCCGGAGAGTTTTTTTTTCTTCTTCTCATTCCCTTCTCCAACACTCGGAGGTGTTCTGTTTCCTCCCGAAGTAGGTTGGCTCGGTACAGTTACCTCATCAGGGCAAATCTTGAGCGGTTTTCCGCAAAGTGAAGTCTGAAGAAACGAACCGGACTCGAATCTCTGAAGACTCTTTGGTATTGATCCATTCACTGAGTTGTTAGAGACGTTGAACTGAACCAACGGTAGATCAAGATCAGGGATCGAACCGGAGAAGTTGTTATCTTGGAGAAACAGAGTCTTAAGCCTCGTGAGGTTATTAAAACGTGGAGAGATTTCTCCGTTGAAGCTGTTCTGAGCGAGGTTAAGCCTCACGAGGTTAGTGAGAGTGAACAAGCTCTCGGGTATGTGGCCCGAGAATCTGTTTCCTTGCAAGTAAAGGTGTCGGAGATCAGAGCAGGTGGTGAGATCTTGAGGGAGAGAGCCGGTGAGAGCGTTGAGACGGAGGCTGAGTGTACGGAGACGAGTTAAGTTTCCGAAGATGCCTTCTGGGAGGGTGCCGGAGAGAGAGACGCCGGGGAGACGGAGGGTGGTGACTCGGTTGTTGTTGTCGCATTTGACGCCGGCCCAGTTGCACGGTGAGGTTTGTTTTATGTTCCAGCGGAATGTGCGGCCGCCGACGGCGGAACGGAGAGAGAGGAGGGCGGCTCTGTCGGCGTTGAGGTCTTGGGTTGAAGGGAGAGGGAAGGAGAGGAGAAGGGTTGTGAGGAGAAGAGAGAGGATCGCCATGGAGGAGACACGCATTGTTGTGAAGAAGAAGAGAGAAGAGAGAGAGAGAGAGAGAGGGTAGAAGAAAAGAAGGGTCTCTTCTATTGCAGAGCTGTGATTATAGAGACAGAAGTGAAAGAGGTCAACAGCCTAATCCTCTTCTTCTTTCCTTCTCATGTTTTTTTTTTAAATTGCCTTTTCCCTTTTCTTTTTCCTTTCCTAATATTTTATTTAGAAGTTGTTAGTTTATTATTAGTGACAGTTATTTGAATATAAAATAGTCTGGGTTTGTGTTGCTGGAAGGAGGAATACAAAAAAGAGTCACAGACAGAATGAACAACAATCTAACGAAGTCAGTGACAGATACAGAGATCAAGCGTGCAGTCAAAGCCATCAAAAATGACAGTGCTCTAGGAATTGATGGCATGACTGGCCAGTTCTTTCAAAAATAAAACCACATGCAGCTTTGTTTGTTACCGAAAGTACCTAATGCGAACCAAATGAAAACACATGAGACCAATCAGCCTATGTTCGGTGGTATATAAGATAATATTGAAGGTGCTAAGTAATAGATTGAAGGATCTTACCTCGGATTGCATCACCTATTCAAGGAGCCTTTGTAGCATGTCAATTAATATCAGATCACATTCATTGCACATGAAATGATCCATGGCCTCAAAACAAATCCAAAATGTCGAGGTGACTAAAACTCTTGTGCACATGGTGAATCTAGCAGAGCAAGATGGTCTACTTACTGGTGTGAAGTTAATGAGGAACTGTCCTTATGTTCAACATCTGCTCTTTGCAGACGACAATCTGTTCCTCTGTAAAGCCAGCCTAAGTGAACGTACGAAGTTCCTAAAATGCTTGAAATTATATGAAGACTCCTCAAATCAGGTTATAAGCTTCCAGAAGTCAGCGATTACGTTTGGGGTTGACATGATCCAGTCATGTGGAGATGGCTTGCTGAGATACTGCATATTGAAAATGAAGGTGGTGATGGAAAATATATGGGATTTGTTGGTTTGCCAAAAAAAATTCCCATAGAAGAAAGGAGGTTCTCCTCATTTAGTGCTATGGCTCTCCCTATGTATGCGATGTCATGTTTTCGACTAACAAAACATCACTGCCAAAAGATTATGAGTGCAATGGCTAGCTTTTGGTGGGATGAAGATGGAGAGAAGAAAAACATACACTAGATTGCTTGGAAAAAAATATGTGTACCAACGGATAAAGGAGGTTTGGGGTTCAGAGTTATAGAAGACTTCAACCAAGCTTTCTAGCAAAACAAGCGTAGAAGCTATGCAATGAACCTGATAGTTTACTGGCAAGGGTATACATAGAACAATACTACTACTCTTCAATGAGTTTTCTAGAGTGTGTCAAAGTCTATACACCCTCTTACGACTGGTGCAGTATCATGTTTGGCCGAGAATTACTTTGAAAAGGCCTTATTAAGTCCACTGGTGATGGAAAAGAAACGCTTGTCTAGACTGATAAATGGATACTACATGATTCCTCGTAGACCAATGAATAAACAAAACTTTTATGAAGTTAAGTTGAGGGTCTCTACACTGATAGGGGAGGATGGAAAGTGGAAAGTGGAAAATGGATACTCTACAGGAACCTTTCCCACCAAATGAGGTGAGGCGTATCAAGCAGACGGTTATTGCAATGTTGAAAATAAAGAGGTTTGGGCTTTAAACAAGGCTGAAGACTATTCAGTTAAAAGTGGCTGTTGACTCCTCGCAAAAATATCTGAAAATGGTGGAGGAATGGGTGTAGTGCAGGATCAGGCTGTGATTGAGCTAAAGAAAAGAATATGGAAAATTCTTACGCTCCCAAAGATTCACATGTTCTTGGGCTTGCAGCGTCGGGAGCAGCGGAATGCCTTACAGCTCATGGCATGTCGTGGAGTTAATGTGTAAGAAACAGTTGAGCACATTTTATATCACTGCACGAAGGCGCAGTAGCTTTGAAGTGAATTTAACTTCGGCCCTGGTCATTTCTCTCAAGATGTTACACTCACAGAGCTTTAGATTGAATGCTTAAACCTTATGAAGGAGGAAAGCATTGATCAGGAACAACGATGAGTGATCCCTTGGAGGTTATGGATTATTTGGAAGAACATAATTAGTTTAATGTATGCAGAAGTACAATAATCTTCCTCTGTCTTAGTTCACAAGGTGTTAGAGGAAACATCTATATGGTAGGAAATTAATAAGGTAAAAAATAGAGAAGAACATATGTCTAGTGAGCTTGGTGTTCCAAAAAAGTGGACACCTCCAATACCAGACCTTGTGAAGTACAATTTCCTTGCAAACTGGAGGAATGGGAGATGTCGTAGAGGAGGAACGTGAATCACAAAGGATCACAGATGAGTTGTTGGTATACATGCAAGAGATTCTTTAGCCCCCTCGCCGGATAAGTTTTTGGAAAATATGTTATGTTTACTATGGGTTCTTCGAAGTTTGAGAGATCTGAGATTAGAAGGAATCAACATAGTTACAGACTCGACATGGCTAGTGAAAGCAATAAAGAACCCCTCACGTTGGCCTCAATACCGATGGTTACTAAGGAAAATCGATGTAGTATGTTCTGATGTTACAGTGGTGGCGTTTGAAGTGGAATCAAACAGGTCCAATAAGGTGACGAGAGAGATACTGTAGATCCTAAAATCCACACTATGTATTTTGTAGTGATCAAAAATTTAATATGGGGATAACAAATGATGTGGGCAACGATGTTCTTAGAACACAACAATACAATCAGAATTCGGGAGACAAAAATAGACTTTATTGAATATGAGATTTGATACAAAGTAATAGCCGAGATCGAGAACAACAACGAAAGATCGAAAATATAAGCGAACTAAATGTTAAGATGTGAGGTCGATTGGAGTAGTGATTTGCTCTAGGGTTTTCCGTGTGGCTCATGCTCTGCTTTAGCTCACCTTTTATAGTCCTCTTCTCTTCTAACTGGTTCTGCGATCTTCGGAGTAGTAGTTCGACCTCGTCGTGCTTGATTTTGGTCAGATTGATGGTGATAGCGTATGAGCCTGGGCCTCTCTAACCTCTTACTAAAATTGGGTCCAACATTTGTCCCCCAATCTTAGTCCTTTGTTGAAGGATAAGGATGGCCCATTCGGTCTCAATTGAAGAGGGATGGTTCGGTTTCTTTCTCGATAGTGGAAGAGACCCGACACGTGTCATCTCGTCTTGGCGCGTACGCTTCATGTTTCTAACGGCTATTTTTGACGTGTGCGAGATAGACCTAATCATTTATTCTTACTTGATTTTAATGATAGAGCCGTTTTGGGAGTCGGTTGATGCCTTTAAATTCTCAAGGATCTTCATTCTCTTCCAAATCCTTCTTTCTTTTTCGAATTCTTGCTTTCGCAATTTCAATTTCTCTAGAGGAAGGTTTCCGATTTGGTCTAGAGGAGTTGTGTCACCTTTGTTTGTTAAAGAGGAACAACCACAGTCCTGGGACTTTTCTCATGTCACCGCGTGCAGGGCGTCATGTCATCCAAGGGATTCCATACCGCGATCAAGATTGGCGAGAAGGGTTCTCTGTTTTCAAAGTCGATCGCTTCTCGGTGGACGACTTCGATTTTGCAAAAATTCCTCGTCTTTGGTCTGACGATATAAGTTGGTTCTGAATGTTGACTATTTTCTTTTATATTTTCTCTCTCTTTTTTTGATAACCGACTTCTATAGCCGATTTATGCATTTTTTAGTACACTCCAGGAGCTATATGATGTCCAACGAGCTCTGAGGTCTGTTGAAGTTGTTACGACGAGGTCGTCTTCACAAACGAATCTGTGCCGCTTTCTTGCTACCAGACAGAACTGATCAAGCACCAATTACTACCGATGGGTCGTCCAAGCTCAAGGATATTGCGGGACCCTCTAGTGGTCCTCCTCCTTCTGCCTGATCGGATAGGAAATTTGGTTAGGAGGTCGTCGTTTTGTAACCGTAGATCTGTTATGAGGAGTAGAGATCTCGGGGATTGTCTTTGATCCTGATCTTGGATTCCAAGGTCGACGGAACTCCTGGAACATGGGGATCGCCCATTTCACTGAGCTTCAGTTTGGAGGAGTACGCTGCTGCTACTGTCCGCAAGCGTCAGCGGTTATCGCGGGTTGTATCTCTGAGATTGCGAGGTGGTTCTTGGTTTTTAGGTCGCGACCTGGCGGCTCTTAGCCCATATGTCTTTTCCTTGGCTTCTCTCGAGGAGAAGGAGGCGTATGCTAAGATTGCGGACGCCAATTCTAAGGTATATTACACTTTTCTCTGTTTTCTTCTAGTAAGTAAATCTCGGTCTGATAACCTCAGAACTTTGCAGGTTATGGTCATTGTTGATGAGATTGCTGCGATGTTCGAGATTCGTGGAGAAGGAGAGCTAGCGCGGTCGTGAGTTGAGGTAAAAAGTCTTAAGGAATCGCTTCAGAAGGTAAAAGAAAACCTTAAGAAAAAAACCGGAGAAGCTATGTTCCTAAAGGATGAATGGAAGAAAGCTCATGAAGAGAGGATGGTGTTCGAGACCGAGGTCGCCACTCAAAAGACTAAGGTTGCAGAATTACTTGCGAAGAGGGAGCAGGATGTTCGTCGTGAGTCTCGCGCCATGCGTCGCGAGATCGCTGATCGTTACAAGGAGGTCCTATCCCTTGTAGAGAAAAGGTGTTCGGATAAGAAGAAAGAGACTGACGCGAAGATCCACCTATGGGAGATAATCGCAAACATATATTTGCTCAACGAGATCAAGGATGGAGGATTGGTCAGCGATGACGAGTTGGCTCGCCTTAAGGAGATGGAGAAAGATTGTGAAGCTCTCGTTGAGCTGGGATTTGGTCGTTGGTCGTTGGGGATTCTTCTTCCGAGAAAGGAGCTGATTCTTAGATTTTTTTCTCTTCTTTTTTTTTTGTTTTCATCGGATATCTCTTGTTGTTTTTTTTTTAAACAAAAAAAAAACTTGGGATGTTTTTTTTTTTTAACAAAAAAAAACTTTGGATATACTTTGATAACTGCGGATCTTATGGTATCTTTTTTCTTTAGATTTTCGAGATCTTATCCTTTTCAGTTGATATTATTCGGTTTATTCTGACTTTATAAATATCAAGTTCGATTTGTCGACCTTTACATCTTTGAAAGCCTTTTATCTCTTATCATCAATCATGACGTTGAGGAAAATGAGTTCCCGTGTATCCAAATGAATTTAATCAGAAAAACGGAGCGGGACGGATCCGTTGTGGTGATGTGAGCAAAGCGCTCAACGAAGTCCTTCACGAGGAGCCTCGGCTTCCTCATGTAGTGGCTCGGTCCAAGGCAAAAGATATGGAGAAACCAAAGGTGGCAACTCTTTTGAGTTCTTATAGTCTGAATAGCTTGGAGGGGCATGATTGTCCACCGAAGAAAGCAAAAACTTTGGGGAACGATGCTCGAGCCAGTCCTGCGAATGAAGGTGCGATCGCAAACCCGTTTCACTAGAAATTTTCTCATGCCAAGGATTGTCTGATCACGGACAATCTCGACAGTGTTCCTCACTTGGTCATGTATTTTAAGCCTGTGGGGTGTCATCTTCCTTCGTTGCGGAATATGACGGAGCGTGATGCCTATATGAAGATGGTGGTTGCTCACGCTAAGCTCGGTAGGTTCAACCTTTTGATCTTAGATACTTAGCTTCTTATCGTGTATGCTTTCTTGTGTCTTCAGGCTATGGAGGCTAGTAATGAGTTCGCGGCGACTCTGGAGAAGCGTTTGTGGGATATTTCTCGAGCTGATGAGCTATACAAAGTCAAGAAGGTCGTCGGGAGCTGAAGCTCAGTTTAAAGATGGCCCAAGACAGGGAGCGTGCCAACTTTTTTCAATTGACGGCAGCTGAGAAATTGGGAAATCAGGCTGCTTCTCTCGAGTCTCGTCTTCGGGTTGTTGGGAATGAAAGGAAGTCGCCTTTAGAGCATGTTTCCGCGTTGGAGATGCAAGTCGAATCCTTGACGATGAATCACGCGAACGAGATTCGTCGTGCGATTTACGATGCTAAGAAGACTCTAGCTGATGGCTATCTAGATGTGTAAATATATTTGAAAGAGAAAAGGGACAAGAAGAAAGCTGCAGCGGATTGCGAGATTCGTTTGAAGAAGTTTATGGCTAACATCGAGCTCATTAAGTAGATAATGAACAATAATCTGCTTGCTTCCGTTGAGCTGTCGCGTCTTCGAGCTAAAGAGGTCAAACTAGGGGCCAAACTTGATGCAGCAGCGGTATCAGATTTTTCGGTTGGGAAGTTAGACCTCCCTCTGATTTCTTAGGATTTGCCTGAGGATTTCTTTTCTCAGGTCCCTCCTGGTGGAGACGAATCTGGTGGCAAGCAAGGGCGTAACAGGATTGCTACGAAGATGGCGAGTTTGATGCCGACGATTAGTTTATTTTCTTTTGTTGTTTCTTTCTAGCGACTTGATAAAAGGTTGCGAATAATAATGGTTTGTTTATGCGATTTTAGTTTACCGCGAGTTTGCGACCTTTTCTATTTTGGGGTCGTATATCGATTTCCATAAATATCGTATCGATGAGTTGTGTTTAATAATTATTTTACTATCATGAAGCGCCGTGTTTTTTGGCGGGATCCTAATTGTTTCCGAAGACTTGATCAGGGTCTC
Organism: Eruca vesicaria subsp. sativa; assembly: GCA_932364175.1. Classification (NCBI taxonomy): domain Eukaryota; kingdom Viridiplantae; phylum Streptophyta; class Magnoliopsida; order Brassicales; family Brassicaceae; genus Eruca; species Eruca vesicaria. The sequence continues at coordinate 10,408 of CAKOAT010263598.1, read as the reverse complement.
TTCATGCAGTTAAATCGAATTATGGGAATGAGAATTTATCTTTGTTTATTATCAAACGGTTCTTGGTATACAACTTCGCATTTTACATGAAAGAAGAAAGGTGTATCAATGTGGATAGGTTGCTTCTGAACCCAGATTTGATCTCCTTGTGAAAAAGTTGGTTTGTGATGAATGACTGAACTCGGATCGTGAGCTAGCTACGTACCCTCATCGAGAGATCAAGTCTAAAAGTAGTTCAATTGTTTTCCCGGTAATCAGGGTCATGTTTTTCGATTTGCTCGTGTACGTAAGTACGACTCTTGTTTTTCTTGAGGCTTCTCGGTTGATCCTATGGATTCGGCTCGATGACTTTGAAGCTCGTGAGGTAGCAGATTCTGGAGTTCTTCTGTCTTCCCTTTATAGTTTCAATTCTTTTTGGCGTAGGGAATTTCAGGCATTGTTGGTAAGTTGATGGTACTGCTTTCATGCTGTATAGCCATGGTCTCCTGAGGATAGCGTTAAATAGGGTTGGTCGATCTATGACGATAAATTCGACAATCTTTCTTACGTCTCTGGCGGTTACAGCGAGTTCGATGGATCCGAGGGAATAGGTGGTCTCTCCTGCGAATCCGATTAGTGGGTTTCTCTCTTGTTTGAGGAGTGTTTTGGTAAACCCATCCTTTTTAGTGCGTCGTAGAAGAGTACATCCGCAGAACTTCCAGTATCGATCATGATCCTGGATAGTTTGCATCCTCCAACATTGAGTCGTATAACTAGTGTGTCGTCGTGTGGTTTGTCGAGGTTGGCGGTTTCATTTTCGTCGAAGGTGATTTCATGGTCGGGGCCTGATAGAGGTTCTCGTATGCCGATGCTACTTTATGCTCTTCGTTGGTGCGATTTAATGGAGTGACTGAGTTGCAAAATTTTGACCCTCCGTAAATGAAGTCGAATCTTTTTCCTTTTTCTGGTAACGTGCGGGGAAGTACCCTTTTTTGGTTTGAGTCGGCTGGTGGTGTCCTTGCCCCTGGACAGGTTGGTTTGAGCAGACGTGGGCTGTGCTTTTTCTTGTGTATCGGTTTTTCAAGCAGCCGTCGAATCGTGTTGAATTTGTTGTTCTTTTTTGGCCAGTAGTGGTATCTTGTTGTTCGGTTGAAGGGAGGAGAACGAATCCTATCGAGTTCTTCCGAACCTCGTATTGTCACTGTGACATCGATGTTTATTCGTTCCGCGGCTTTTCTTAGTGTCTTTTTACGTTCAGGTCCCCATAGGATCATGTCAACTCTTTTCTTTGGGGCTGGAGGTGGAGATTCTGGTGATTCCGGCTCGACTTCCCTGCTTCATTTTCCCTTTCCTTTGATTTTTGGGGTCGTTGGAGCTTCTTCCTCTTCCGTGTTCTCGCCGTTCTCTTTGTTTTCCTCCTCCTTGTTGCGGAGTACTGCGCGGCATTCCTCAGTCGAGTGTCCTTTTTGTTTGTGGAAGTCGAAATACTTGTTCGGGTTATATGCGACTGTTTATTTTGTGATGATGAGTCTATCGCGTAGGAGTGGTATAGACTATGTATAGCATGGGATCATGGTATTCGTCGGTTGGAGTTGGAAATTGATTTGAAGAGTGCGGCGGGTTTTCTTCGTACAAGGCTTCATGATTTTCATACCATGTCATTTCTAGTACGTTTGTGCTATGGCTTCATATCAAGAGACTAGTTAGTCAAAATTTCTCACGTGTATAAGAAAACTAATTATCTAGCATATAAATTAGCTAACTATGCGTTTTCTCTATTATTTGGTTTACATTTTTCTGAGGTTATTCCAGATAATGTTGTTTATGTTTCCTTGGAGGACTTTCATGAAGTGTCTAGACCTCACCAAATTTGCTTGTGATTCGTTTTATGATCTGAATAAAGAGTAGGAGACTACTAAAAAATATTAATTCGCTTTGCTCTTGAGTGAGAATCAGAATCGATTCTAAATATAGATAAATAAATCTGAAAAGTTTATGGAGTATACAAAATAAAGTTTGCAAATTGTCAACAAAATTATAGTTCTATTGTCCCATAATCTGGCATTTATTTCTCTCTCGTGTCTGCCTTTGCTGTTGTTTTTAGTCCCTTGTTTTACTGTCCTTGTTGCTTGGGTTCATAAGACAGAATGATTGCTTCAGAAACAAGAAACAAAAAATAAGGAGCCCTAATTTGTTTCAGGCCTAGTCCCAACGGCTGTGACTAAAAACTCAACTAAAGCCGTGCTTACACAAAAAGAAACATCTTTCTTTAGATAAAGGAATAACAAAGAAAGATGTTTTTGTTTTGTCTACTAGAACATCAAGCCGACCCGGAACATAACCTAAAGCCGCTCTCTTCTTTCCTGCCAAACAATTATTTATGCTTTAAAAACCAGTAATAATATTAAAATTATACTGAAAACTATATTTGAAAATAATATTTCCTGGTTTTCGTAATGTCAATTGGGTTAATTTTACGGCATTAAGATTGATTCTTTTTGAGTAGATCACTTGTTGACTTATATGCTTGGATTATTATTATTGTCTTAATTAAACAATGATACCCAATTTGAGAATTTAGTAGATATGCATTTGATGACTTATATGCTTGAATTATTATTGGCTTATTTAGCGAGATCTAACTAATAAAATGGACGTATCTTGTGGGCAGGTAACGCCAGTAGATACGTTCACGTATATCATGCAAAAATAAAACCTCTTGATTGGTCCACTTGCACGCATATACCCAAAATCCCTAATCTATCTATAACATAATACGTACACGCGCACATGATATAGATATATGTTCCAAATTTGATTATTTATTTGAAACAAAAAACATTGATTACCATATGCCGGCATTGTTTTCATGCGTAGAGAGAAACCAGTATACAATAGAAACGCCAAGAAAAGCAAAATGCAAGTAATTAAAATGTCATTTAATATATGATCTTTTACAAGAAAAAAAAATTGAATCAAAGTTCTCGAAGCTATCTAACACAAATTCTCTCCGACCAATGGAAGAATAATCAACTTTTTTTCTTTGGTCTTTCACGAGCATACGAAAGTTATAATTAATGGTTTTTGGTGAGAAGAAAAGGAGCCAAACACATGAAAATAAAATGTAAATATTAATTGTAGTAGTTGTCTTTTCCTTTCGTGAAAAACCTAACCATGTACCGCTGTTGCACGTTATGACTTCTTTTTGTTACTGTATGTGTAAAGGATCTTAACCTAATACCATTGCGACGAAATACTAAAATTTGGGAAAAATTGACACATAATTAACCATATACTCCAATGCAAATTGTTTTTTTTTTCTTACCAACAAGCTGACAATAATCTATTAAAAACAGCCAATCTCTACCAGTAAAACCGGACAAGAAGAAAACGTTACAAATGATTTTATGTATATTTTTCTTATGTATATTTTAGTTGGGGTGATTGGAATGAACTGTAGCTCTATGTTTTTTGCTGTAGAATTTAAATTTTAGATTTATTTGATGTAATTTTTTTTTGTTGTAGATTTATAAAGTATTTATTTTGCTCTATAAATAAATTTTTCTATATTCACTTTTTCAAATTCTAGAGATATTTTGGATGTAGGTTCTTAGAGCACCTCCATCAGGGGTGACTAAACCCAAGAAACACCCAAAAATAAATAAAAATTAAATGAAAAAGCCCAATTTATATTAGTAGCGCTCCTGAAATTGGATTCTGTAGTTTTGGTAAGTCACCCTGACGTGGCTTCTTATCATTGGACCACAACCAATGATCTCTCTCCTTCATGACGATGAACCAAAAGACGCAATCTTAATTACCTCCCAGAACGCCACCATTAGAGTTGCGATTCACAGAACATAGAGCGAATCTTCCCACCTGAAAGCATCGTTTTTGTCATTCCACTCCCGTCGCAAACGTCGCACTTCCTGGGATTCGGTTGACTCTCTTTTTTTCATTAAAATTTTGATTTTGTGTCTGACCCACAAGATAAAGTTTCGTGCTTTGGCATTTTCCTTTGAATTTGGATCGATGACCAATGTTTTGAGCTTTTGTTTAATAGATTGAAAGTTTGGGACTTTGAGATGTTTTTACTTGTCTAGATTCCGACCATTTTTTTACTTGTGTAAATGTTTGAACAGATGGTGGTCTGATTATTTTTATTTAATTTTATCTGTAGAAATCAAATGTTCACAGGAAGAGGTTCAGAAGAATGAGAGAGAAGCAAGAGATGTTGCGTAATGTGAATGCTTTCGCAGCAAACATGTTTACGGTATATTATGAACTAATAATCTGTCTATGCTATATCATGTGTTGCTGTTCGGTTTGTTGGTCTCTTCTGCTGTTTTTGTGTCCATTTGTTCCTCTCCTCTTTCATTAGGTTGAGAAAATGGGTCTGTTTATAGATTAATAGAACACCTTGTGTGATCTTAAGTAACATTTTAGCTATAGTCCATATTGAAAGACATAGAACAAAGCAGTGAAAGAGAACCCAATCTGAATCGAGAGAAAGAAAGAGATGTTGTCTGGGTCAGGTTGGGTGTTTCAAAAAAAAAGAGTGTTGGGTGTTTGTATTAATGGGTTAGGTTGCATAAAGAGTCTGCCTTTTCTTTCTCTGTGTAATTTATATTTGTCTGAAATCGTCTGTGTTTTGTAAGATGTTTTGAAGATGGTTTGTTGTTGTGTTGCAGAATGATTCAACACAAGACCAAGCGTGGAGCTGCTGCTCTTGCACGCTTGAAGGTCTTCGAAGGAGTCCCACCTCCTTACGACAAGGTCAAGAGAATGGTTATTCCTGATGCTCTCAATATTTTGAGGCTCCAGGCTGGTCACAAGTACTGTTTGTTGGGACGTCTCCAGGCTGGTCACAAGTACTGCTTGTTGGGACGTCTTTCTTCTGAGGTTGGCTGGAACCACTACGATACCATTAAGGAACTTGAGGTCAAAAGAAAGGAGAAGTCACAGGCTGTGTATGAGCGTAAGAAGCAGCTCACCAAGCTCAGGGCTAAGGCCAAGAAGGTTGCAAAAGAGAAGCTTGGATCCCAGCTCGATGTTCTTGCACCCATTAAGTACTGAGAATTGGCATCTATCATTTAGTTTACTACTTGCTTTGATGCTCGTATGCATTCTACGTTTTGAATTTTGTTTGTGCTTTTGGTAGCTTGTAAACTTAAAGATTGGAACTGGACATTTGTTTTTTTGTGATCGAAAAAGAAAAAAGAAACACATAGAACATTCAAATTTCAAATTTCTTTTTTTTTTTAGAACCTCAACTAGGTCCTACCAATGGAAGATGAAAAAAAATAAATAGACTAACAAGGATACTTAAACTTTCAAATCACAAAATTAAATATTTATTTATTCTTAAGTACCCATTAGGGGTACTAATGGATGGAGATGGTCTTAAAGAAATGAAAGTTTGATTGATTGACATATATGTCTTTGTACTAAATTTTAGCTATCCAAAACATCTACAGACACAACTAATCATCTCCTAAGTAATATATAGTCAACGACAAATGAACAACTGATGTAGCCATGTTATGTACTACATCTAAATAGGCATTCATAGTAAAACCTTTCATTATTACTTGATGCATATTACACTTTAAGAAGGTTTGAATCTCTTAGTCTATAGGTCTTCTAAGTTGGATGAATTTGTGTAATAGCCACGGGAATAAGTAATAATCATCGACAAAAGAAAAACTGATTACATTTCTCAAAAAAAAAAATTGATTACATATAAATAAGCATTTATAATAAGAGCATCTTCAAAAAGAATTTCTATTTTGAAATTTCTAAAATTCTATATTTGAAGTTTTAAGTTATTTTTTTCAAGCAAAACTTCAAACCTAACTTCAAAATTATTTATATTTTACACTATAGTCTATATATTTTGTCATAGTTAATGCAAATCATAAAGCTTTTATAAATAACACATATATATAAAATTATACATCAATATTAATTAATAAAAGCGTACACTAGAATATAAAATACAAATACATTATTAAATATTAAGCAAAACGCCATATTTTTGTTGTCTAATTCTATTACTAAAATATTTAATTACAAGCAAATATTAATTTTCTTTTGTAATATTTTTTTAGTTTTAAAATATTATAAATTTTATTTTAAAACTTTATTTAATTTATCTCTAAACTTAAATTTATAAAAAAAAATAAAAAAAATAATTTGAAATATTTATGAGATATAAAAACGATAAACAAAAAAGTATTTATGAATTGTAAATTTTATTTATAACTGTAAGGACGAAATGGAAATAAAAAAAGATAAAATTTTAAATTTTAAGTTTTGTATAGTGAAATCAAATATGAAGTTTCCTTTAAAACTCTAAAACCTTTCATCAATACTTATGCATATTACACTTTGGTAAAGTCATGTTTCGCTCAAATTTTTTTGATATTAAGGAGGTTTAAAAAAATATCAGGAGGTTTGAATCTCTTAGTCTATAGGTCTTCTAAGTTGGGTGAATTTGTGTAATAGCCAGGGAAATAACGAAGCAAATGACCATGTAGTAATTCCCCAACCTCAAATATCAATTGAATTACAAAACTAATATGGTCCCGGACCGTGGGGATACACATATTGGCGGATGTCAAGAATTTCTTAGATGATACAAAATGAAAAAAAAAAAAACGAAATAAGGTCGTATAAAATTAATGCAGAGTGAAGGGAGACAGAACACAAAAGGAGATCTTATGTCAAAACTTTAATGCAATCAAATGTGGTTGCGATATTCTAACATGTTACGGTCCTACCAACTCTGTACCTATACCCGCCATTTTCTTTTAGTATAATACTATTAGGATTTTTAAACGACTAATTTAATCGATATTGTCTTCAGTCTATATAATCCTCATGCAGAGTATTAGTAATCGCTATTGGGACAAATAATAAGATACAAACAGATTATTATTTGGAATATTAGTCTTTGCCAAAGTATCAGCCACTTGATTTGCCTTTCTACCCACCCAAGTTAATGGAATTTCTTCAAACTTTAACATCCAACATCGTATTTCTCTAATCCAATTGTAAGCTCCAAAGTGTAGCGTTCCTTTTGTTAATACTTCAACATCCTTTTTTGCAGGCAGTCTCCATTATCAACTTCGTATAGCCTTTTATTCAACAATGTTGAAACGCCAAGAGTATACTTTGTACTTTGTAGTTCACTTTAGAAAGGATTCTGAAACTCTCTTGTCTATTGCTAGGACAGATTCTTTAGAGATACCATTCTTATTTTTAAATTATGTCAGTGAAATTTGAACTAAAGCCAATTCTAATGAATCACCGAAACACCAAATTTGGTGTAATTTCATCTCCAATAAGACACCAAAAATAACATCATTCCACCAAATTTAGTGTAGAGTGAATAGTATTACACCAAATTTGGTATAACACTATTTATCACACCAAATATTTATACACATATTTTATTCTGTTTCATTTAATAGTATAGTTTAAGTATTATTATTAATTAGTTCAAATTTGTAAATACATACAAATATACTATATTATTTGTATTCTTACTTATTTTTACATAATTATAGTATTTCACTACAAGAAAACACGTCCTTTACTAGGACGGGTTTTCCTCGTTATTTCCTAGTAAATGGCCCTTTACTAGGAAATAGCGAGTAAACGTGTTTCGTCGAAAGACGTTCATCGTAAAGGCTATTTTCCTCGTAAAGGCCTAGCTAATTTACGAGGAAAGTTTTCCTCGTAAAGCTGTGGAAAACATTTCCTCGTAAGCTCCACGTACACTTTCCTCGTAAGGGCGTAGTAAAGTACTTCCTCGTAAACTCGTAGTAGACACTTTACGAGGAGTTTGCTAGGAAAGTTTACGAGGAATTTACCTCGAAACCTTTACGAGGATTTTACTTCGAAACTATTTTTTCCTATTAAAAAAAATAATTATAAATTAAAATT
>CAKOAT010263487.1:2856-29024 GCA_932364175.1 Eruca vesicaria subsp. sativa | reverse complement strand
AGTAATCCGACCCCCCCTCCTTCTAGCGCCAAACTGTGGGAACCGAAATCCACCTACTGTCAATAAATCGTAAAAAAGGAAACTTTGGGAAAACCCTAAGTTTCCAGAGGAACCGGATCTCTGCGAAAGCCAACGACAAGTAACCAAGAACGCGATTAATATGAATAAATTGAAAGATATAAAAAGAAAAACGAGATTGGGAGCAAGAAGGATTCTTATTCTGAATTCGTGTAAGAACGGTTACAACGAGAGCTGCCTTAGCTGCGTGAGCCGTCGGCGAAATTCCTAGTTCTAACAATCTAAGACTAAAACCCTAGTTGAGACGCAGCTCGATAACGAAAACGGAAAATTTCCTAAATGCTAATTTTGGTGGTGAGAGCTCTGAAAATCGTATCCTTCAGCTTCTGCCCTATGCCTCCTCCTTATATACTCCTCCTTAGGCGGTTTTAGTCTTTCCATTTTGCTCGAAACCGAATATTTCGGGAACTTTCCATATCTGTCGATCCTTTCTTTTCTTCTGCGGAAATCTTCTATTTATCTTCAAACTTGCCTTTTATCTTCCGTCTGCGAGTAGACCGTCAAAGCGTTATCATATCTTCAGGTTTGATTTCGTTAAAGTCGCGAGATGGGGTTTTATCGTGTTTTAGGACCTTTCGGGCCGTTTTACGATAAAAACCGTTTTATGACTTTAACGAGACCGTTTCCTGATCCGATGCCATTTTTTTACGATTCTCTCGACGTTTTTTATTAAAAACGCGTTTTTTATAATCTTAACGAAGAATCTCGGATAAATCGTATAGTTTAGGCGACGTTCGGTGTTTTGATTAACCGTTACCGTTTTATATGATTTCTTCGAGTTCTTTTCGGGAAAACGGAGTTTTACGGTTTTTATCGTAAATCTCGAACGATAGGACGGATCGAGACGAAACAGGATACATTTCGACCGTGATTCGGAATACGATCGTGTCGAAGGACGTATGCCTTGAATCAAGGATCTGGGAGATCGAGGCTCGGGATGGTCGGCTCGACGTACGGTGAGCTAGTTCAGCTTGGCTAGGTCGCCATATGGCGAACTAGGCGAAAAGAACCAGTGGGCAAAGTCAGCACCTCTTAGTTCGCCCATTGGCGAACTAAGCCGGGCCAGCTTAGTTTGCCAATGGGCGAACTAGTCGAGCACCTCCTAGTTCGCCCATTGGCGAACTAAGCCGGGCCAGCTTAGTTCGCCAATGGGCGAACTAGTCAAGCACCTTCTAGTTCGCCCATTGGCGAACTAAGCCGGGTCAGCTTAGTTCACCAATGGGCGAACTAGTCGAGCACCTCCTAGTTCGCCCATTGGCGAACTAAGCCGGGCCAGCTTAGTTCGCCAATGGGCGAACTAGTCGAGTGTCTCCTAGTTCGCCCGTGGGCGAACTAGTCGTGACTAGTTCTCGTTTTACGGCTGTTTTGGTTTTTTTGCGGTTTCGTAAAACGATTCTCGAGTTTTATAAAACGATTTCTCGAGTTTTATAAAACGGCTTTTCGAGTTTTATAAAACGATTCTTGAGTTTTATAAAACGATTTCTCCAATTTTATAAAACGGCTTCTCGAGTTTTATAAAACGATTTCTCGAGTTTTATAAAATGGCTTCTCGAGTTTTATAAAACGATTTCTCGAGTTTTATAAAACGATCTTCGGGTTTTATAAAACGGCTTCTCGAGTTTTATAAAACGGCTTTTCGAGTTTTATAAAACCATTCTATCGTTTTATAAAATGATTTCTCGAGTTTTATAAAACGATTTCTCGAATTTTATAAAACGATCTTCGAGTTTTATAAAACGGCTTCTCGAGTTTTATAAAACGGTCTGCGAGTTTTATAAATGACTTTGAGTTTTATAAAACGACTCTTCGGGTTTTATAAAACTATTCCTTTTATATTTTCGCGGGGAGTTTTGGCTATTAATTCCGTCGTACCGATTTTGACCCCAACAGACTCCTGGACCTTTGGCACATCGACATAGACAACGTGTCTGGTAGGGATAGAGACCCCATCATCAAGAACATCTCTCACCTGATTAAGAAAAGATCCCCCTGGTTCTTCTCACTACCTCGAGAGGAACTAGCTGCTTTAGATGCTTTACCCCGAGAATGGTAAGACGGTTGGAGAGGCATCTTAGTTTGCTGAGTTCTTTCAGTCTCGGAGGTACTAGCTTCCGTCGAGATAGACACGATCGAATTACCTTCAGAAACTGAATCAATAAAAACTCGTTCAAAAATTAAACAATTCCAAACACATAGCTAATACGCTCAAAAAGAAGGATAAAACCGGCTTACTTTCTAAACCTGCAGCCGGAGTAGGTTCCAGAAATGAGGCTCCGTATCGATCAGGAAACCTAGCCGATCCTATACGTGAGGTAGTGAAAGCTCCCCACGCGCAAGGACTCTGCTTCAACTTGCGGTACAGAGCTCTGGTGAGCTTACTAGTAAGCTTTTCAGGTTCGTCTATATCTGCAAAGAAGAACCAACGGCCAGTAAAATACGCGAAAATAAACAAATCATGCATATGCATCCCTAGAGATTCTAACCAGAAGCGTCAGACCAACTAACCCTTAGGGTACGACCCTCAGGGACCGTCAGAGAATCTATCTTTACATAAAAATACTTCTTCCTCCAGTTATCGTCACTTCCGGAGAACTTAAAAAGACCCAACTTGGGTCGACAAGGTAGATAATAGGTACCGCTACCACCATATTTTGAAGCACTCTCCTTAATCGTATAGAGACTCATTAGGTCACGAAGACCAACGGCAACCCCCTCTTCTTTAGCTCTGGTAATGAAACCATTTATCATTCGGATCACCGAGGGACAGAGCTGGGAGAGGGCTAACTGGTAGTGATCAAGGAGGTCCAGTAAGAGATCCAGAAGCGGGAATCTGAGATGACAGTTAGTGATGTACTTCTCATGAACGCAGAACCACCCTCCCGGAGCAGTCTCCGGAGTCTCGTCGGGTTTACAGGCTTTGGCTAAATCCTTGTGACCTACGGCCTGAACCATAAGATTAACAACTTCTTGGCTCTTTAACGAGGAGGGTGTTGACATGAAGGAATTATTAAGATAAAAATAAGGTGACCATTGGTACAAGCGTGACCATGAAGAGCTTGACCATATGGTCAACTACAAATAAGATGACCATTGGTGCAAGTGTGACCATGAAGAGCTTGACCATATGGTCAACTTTAGATACAATGACAATTGGTGCAAGCGTGACCATGACGGAAGGAGAGCGATGGTACAAGCTTGACCATATGGTCAACTACAAATATGATGACCATGGGTGCAATGCTTGACCATGATGGAAGGAGACCTTGACCATATGGTAAATTCAAATGTTCTACTTCTGCCCTCCCCACGTGCATTTGACCGTTGTGTACCAACTTTTATTATTTTAATTATTTTTTATTTTAGGCATCTTGCCTATTTATTTTGCTGTACGGCAGATGGATTTAATTAAGGAAAAAGAGAATCCTTCTTCTTCTCTCTCTCTCTCTCTCTCTCTCAGATTTCTCTCTCCTCTTGTTCTTCACTTTGTTCATCACTTTGTTCTTCAATTTCTTACATGGTATCAGAGCTTTCAAGTCCTGATTACCTTAACTCACTTCCGCAAATCTCACTCTGTTACTTACACTCTAGTACTTCCCTGTTTTTTTAACTTATTTCTTCACAGAATTTCAGATCTGTGTTCTTGAGAGTTCTTGACTTATTTCTAAAATATTGTTGGTGTGCCTACTCTGTTTTGTCTTTCTCATTAATTCTGGAGAGTTTATCTTTTCCTAGAGTTAAGCTTTTTCAAATCCAGTCTTGAAAAAAAAAAGAAAATTTCTTGGCGCCTAAGTGAGAGAGATGGAGAAGCACAGAGCAATCAATTTTCCAGTCAAGCTCAAGGGACCAGGAAACTACATTACCTGGTCTAGAATTGCTAAGACAGCCCTTGGAGGAAGAGGTTTTTGGGAGCATGTCATTTCAAGTTCAGCTCCAAAGAAAATCACCCAAGGAAATGATGGCAAGGAGGTTGTAGTGGTAGATGAAAGCAAATGGGCTCAGGAAGATCTCATGGTGCTGTCTATCTTGCAAAGCTCTCTTGATGATCCTATTATGGATTCATACTCACATTGTACCACACCAAAACAGTTGTGGGATACCTTACACAAGGTCTATGGCAACACTTCAAACCTCACCAGGATATTTGAAGTAAAGAGAGCCATAAACAACTTACAACAGGAGGATGGAGACTTCACCAAGCATCTTGGGAAGTATAGTCAGCTGTGGTCTGAGCTAGAGATGTTAAGACTAAGCACAAATGACCATAATACTCTTGAAGCTAGGCGTGAGCAGGATAAGGTATTTGGACTGCTTCTCACATTTAGTTCAGGCTTCAATGATGTGGTAAAGCATATATTGCGAGACAAAGAGCTCCCATGCTATGATGAGGTGTGTGCTCAACTTCAGAAGGAGATAGGCTCAGATGGCCTCTTTGGTGGTCGAAAAGGAGAACTGTCCATGGCACACAAGTCTGAGAAAATAGAGAAAGCATCAGCCAACAAGGCTTACTTCAAACCAAGGGGAGGACCAGACAAGTCAGTAACTTGTGAGCATTGTAAGAAGCAAGGACACTCCAAGACTAACTGTTGGATCCTCCACCCTCATTTCAGACCAGCCTCATCAAAGAAGTATGGCCAAGCCAAAGCCCATGAAGCAAGAGCTCAGGAACATTCAACACCAAACACCATACGCATGGGAGATGATGGTAGAGCTTTAATCTCTACAACTCACATTGGTGGTTCAACATCTCACGCCATGTCTCAGTCATCTAATGAGGATGGATACATCCGCAAGTCAGACATTGAGGCCTTGATCAAGGCTCTCAATGCAAACTCTGGTAACCTAAGTGTTAATGCTTTAAATTCTATTCACACTGCACCTTGCACTGCTAGACCATTAATCATTGATTCAGGAGCTTCTCACCATATGATTAGGGATGCCAGACTAATTAATGATATTAAACCAGCTCTAGGAAGTGTTAAGATTGCAAATGGTGATAGAATCCCAATAGAAGGAGTAGGAAATCTGAACCTGTTTAATAAAGAATCTCAAGCGTTTTATATGCCTGCCTTTGCTTCTAATCTTATATCTGTAAAAAGGGCAACTAATGATCTAAATTGCAAGGTTATTTTTAGTCCTAATGATGTATCCTTTCAGGATATTAAGACCAGTAAGATGCTGGGCAAAGGTGTGAGCAAAGGAGAGCTTTATTTCCTTGAAGATACCAAGCTTGGATCAGATTCTACTTATGCTTTTAATTCTGCTTCTGTTTTAGCTAATGATGTGTTATGGCATGCTAGATTAGGCCACCCTCATTTCAATGCTTTAAAATTAATGTTACCTAGTTTATCTTTGCAAAATGAAACTTGTGAGGCATGCATTCTTGGTAAACACCATAAATCTGTATTTCCCTCATCTATGACTATTTATGAGAACTGCTTTGATCTAGTACACTCTGATGTTTGGACAGCCCCATGTGTTTCTAGAGAAANCAAAATGAAACTTGTGAGGCATGCATTCTTGGTAAACACCATAAATCTGTATTTCCCTCATCTATGACTATTTATGAGAACTGCTTTGATCTAGTACACTCTGATGTTTGGACAGCCCCATGTGTTTCTAGAGAAAATCATAAATATTTTGTAACCTTCATAGATGAGAAATCGAAATACACATGGCTCACACTGATTCCAAGTAAAGATAGAGTTTTAGAAGCTTTTATAAACTTCCAAAACTATGTGGCTAATAATTTTAATTCTAAGATCAAAATTATTAGGTCAGATAATGGAGGGGAGTACACTAGCCATGCCTTCAAACAACACTTAGCAAAACATGGGATCACTCATTAAACAAGCTGCCCTTACACACCACAACAAAATGGAGTGGCTGAGAGGAAGAATAGGCATCTTATGGAGGTTGCAAGAAGCATGATGTTCCACACCAATGTTCCAAAGAGATTTTGGGGAGATGCTGTGGTCTCTGCATGCTATCTTATCAATAGAATCCCAACCAAAGTCCTCAAAGATGCCTCTCCATTTCAGGTATTAAATAAGACCAAGCCTCCTATAGATCATTTGTGTGTGTTTGGGTGTGTGTGTTTTGTGTTGGTTCCAGGAGAACAAAGGAACAAGCTTGAACCTAAGAGTATCAAAGCCGATGTTCATTGGGTACTCACACACGCAGAAGGGATATAAGTGTTACCTACCAGATTCAAGAAGGGTGATGGTATCCAGGGATGTGAAGTTTGCAGAATCCAAGGGATACTATGATGAGAAGAATTGGGAAGACCTTAAAGATCTCTCACATGGACCATCAGATAGAGCAAACAACCTGAGAACCATTATGGAGAGCCTTGGCATCACTTAGCCTAGGGGCCATGCAGAATCTTGTACCTCTCCATTGCCACCAGCTGCTGTAGAAGAACCAAGCCTTGAGCCAGTCCATCCTGATCCTGAGGGGGGCAGTGAGCATGAATCATTACCAGAAAATGATTCAGCATCAACACATGATCAAGATGGAGCTGAAAATGATTCAGGTCCTGCACCAACACATGATGATGTTAGTGGAGATCAAGGGCAGGAAGGACCAGTGATAGAAGAGCAGACTCAACAGCTAAGAAGGAGTACTAGAGTGAGGAACACCAGAGTATTCTTTAACAGCAATGCAGTGGCTCAGCCTATCCAAGCAACCTGCACTCTTGCAAGCTATCCACAAGAGCATATGGCCTTCATCACCAACTTGGATCAAGATTATGTTCCAAAGACCTATGAAGAAGCTATGGAGCATGATGAGTGGAAAGAATCTGTTGGAGATGAAATTGGGGCTATGATCAAGAATGATACTTGGTATGAAACTGAGCTCCCCAGAGGCAAGAAAGCTGTGACAAGTCGCATGTTGTATACTATTAAGTATGGAGCAAATGGGAAACCAGAAAGGAAGAAGACAAGGCTTGTTGCAAAAGGATATACTCAAGTCTATGGTGAGAACTATCTAGACACATTTGCACCAGTAGCCAAACTCCATACCATCAGGATTCTGCTCTCTCTAGCTGTGAATCTTGAATGGGATCTATGGCAAATGGATGTAAAGAATGCATTCTTGCAAGGAGAACTAGAAGATGAAGTGTATATGAGACCACCTCTTGGTAGAGAAGATATGGTTAAACCAGGGAATGTTCTTAGATTGAAGAAAGCAATCTATGGCTTGAAACAATCACCAAGAGCCTGGTATCACAAGCTGAGTACAACACTCAATGGGAAAGGATTTGTGAAGTCTCAAGCTGATCACACTCTTTTCACACTGACCAGCAGGCAAGGGATAGTGGTAATTCTTGTCTATGTGGATGACATTATTATCACTGGTAGTAATAAGGAAGGAATCATCTCAACCAAGTCATTCCTCAAGGCTGCATTTGATATAAAAGATCTAGGAGAGCTGAGATACTTTCTTGGCATTGAGATGTGTAGATCAAAGGACGGACTGTTCCTATCTCAAAGAAAATATACTCTGGATATTTTAAAGGAGGCAGGAGACCTTGGAGGAAAGAAAGCCAAGACACCATTGGAAGAGAACTACAAGGTATTGCGTGAGGGGGAGTATGAGAACACTCCATTTGAAGACGTCAAGAGGTATAGGAGGATGGTTGGGAAGCTGATTTACTTAACTATTACAAGACCAGATGTGTGTTTTGCTGTGAATCTAGTTAGCCAGCATATGCAAACACCCAAGATTCATCACTGGAACATGGTGGAGAGGATCCTAAGATACTTACGGGAAGCCCCTGGTCAAGGTGTGTGGATGGCGTGTAACAAAAACACTGAGGTTGTTGGCTATTGTGATGCTGATTGGGCTGGAGATCAACTACTGGATATTGCACATTTATTGGAGGCAACTTAGTGACATGGAAGAGCAAGAAGCAAAAGGTGGTGTCTTGTTCAAGTGTTGAGGCTGAATATAGGGCAATGAGGAAACTGACCAGTGAGCTTATATGGATCAAGGGACTGCTGAAAGACTTAGGTATAGAGATCACTACACCCATGACCATACACTGTGACAACCAGGCAGCCATTCACATTGCAACCAACTTAGTGTTTCATGAGAGAACAAAGCACATAGAAGTGGATTGTCACAAACTGAGACAAGCAATGGAGCAGAAAATAATACTCCCATGTTACACTAGAAGTGAAGATCAACTGGCTGATATCTTGGCAAAGGCAGCAAGCACTAAGGTTTGTGAGTCCATCCTTCCAAGGTTAGGACTTATAGATCTCTCATGTCACTGATCTCTCCTCTATGAAGTGATCTACTCTTTTTCCTTGGCTTAGGTTTTATCCCATTGGGTTTTACTTAGCTAAGGTTTTAATGAGGGATTGCTTCATGACTTCCAAGCTTGACTTGTTCTACATGGTCAAGCTTGAGGGGGAGTGTTGACATGAAGGAATTATTAAGATAAAAATAAGGTGACCATTGGTACAAGCGTGACCATGAAGAGCTTGACCATATGGTCAACTACAAATAAGATGACCATTGGTGCAGGTGTGACCATGAAGAGCTTGACCATATGGTCAACTTCAGATACAATGACAATTGGTGCAAGCGTGACCATGACGGAAGGAGAGCGATGGTACAAGCTTGACCATATGGTCAACTACAAATACGATGACCATGGGTGCAATGCTTGACCATGATGGAAGGAGACCTTGACCATATGGGAAATTCAAATGTTCTACTTCTGCCNAATGACAATTGGTGCAAGCGTGACCATGACGGAAGGAGAGCGATGGTACAAGCTTGACCATATGGTCAACTACAAATACGATGACCATGGGTGCAATGCTTGACCATGATGGAAGGAGACCTTGACCATATGGGAAATTCAAATGTTCTACTTCTGCCCTTCCCACGTGCATTTGACCGTTGTGTACCAACTTGTATTATTTTAATTATTTTTTATTTTAGGCATCTTGCCTATTTATTTTGCTGTAAGGCACATGGATTTAATTAAGGAAAAAGAGAATCCTTCTTATCTCTCTCTCTCTCTCTCAGATTTCTCTCTCTCTCTCTTGTTCTTCAATTTCTTACAGAGGGCACATGAGATCCGAAGAAGACGCTCCCACTCGAGCCATCGTTCTTCTTTGACCTTTTGGAGACTCGCAGGGCTATTGACTCCCTAGCCTTCTTACTCTGTTCACCCTTTTTCATCTTCTCGCCGACTTCTTGCTTGACCTTCATAAGTCGAACACCGGAAGGAGAGATTTTAGTTTCTCCGGTACCTTCTTTAGCTTTCGTCATAATAACAAACAAAGAAAGAAGTGGAAAGATGGGAAGGAAACGAAGAGAGATTCGAATTGAAAATCTAAACTTTCGAACTAGAGATTCCTAGAGATCTTAACGAGAACAGATACAGCCGAGAATAAAAAAAAAAAAGAGATCGCAGTAAATTTAAGAAGAAAGTGAACAGTTACCTGGGAAACCAAATCGAGACGTGGGGTGGTGGTGAAAAGTTGCAGTTAATGACTACAGCTTTATATCACGTCTTACCTCGAAAATCGGGGTTAAAGCTGTTCAAAACGCATTAATCTCAACCATTGATCTTACCAAATGAAATCTGAACCATTGAATTAAGGTCACGCGTATCTTCGGATATAATATAAAATAATCATTATCTCGACAAAGAAATAAGCGATCAGGGGGTTAAGCTTTAGCTTCCGAGAAAAGAGGTCTCATCTCGAAAGCTGGGGGCAACTGTTGGGCCCGAATGTAGCCCGTTATCTAAGATAATGGGCTTGAATGATAAAAACCGTTAATAGGACGTTACAAGCCCGTTAGTAATCCATTCCTCGAGGAAGAACCGAATAAAAGCCGAACATGTTTGCTTAAGGAAAAAACATTAATAAAACAGGTCACGAAAAAGAGCTCCGGATCTCATTTGCAAATAGCTAACAAGAAGCAGCTCAGGTTGGACGTGTAGGACTTGGTCAAGAGGAGGCTGTTGCAAATCCCTCAACTTACGGAAGCAATCTCGGAGATTTATCAGGAGAAGTTAAACGTGACCTAAGGCTATTTAAAGGAAGGAGAGATGAAGACGAGGGGATTCATTTCACTCAACCAATTTTTACACATATTATTGCTCACAAATCATTCAGCTATTTCTTTGTAACCATAGGAACCATCTTTGTAACCCTTATTCATCAATACAATCATATTTATTCTTTCAGTTCTAACAGGATTCAGTCCATGGTTGTCTTTTCTCCAATCTAAACCTAACCTAAATTAGGAAGTGAGTTTTATCCCTCACACTCGTCTATCCAGTTTTTATGTCCAGCAATTGAACAAAGGAATCACAAGTTTGTAAGAGATTTTTAGACAATTTTCTTCCAAAATTTGCAGAGAGTTTATGTAGAAAGAAAGGAATACAAAGTACTCTAAGAACTTGTAGAAATTGAAAATAACTTAGGGTAAAAACCAGGCGATCTTGAAGATTGCACAATTGAAAAACTTGATGGCTTCTTTGACTTGGATTTCTTCAGTTGTTGACATTGGTTTGTAGTAAACCAGGCCAAGAATTGCTTCTTTCAATTTCATGGTCTTTGATCAAGTTATTGGCCTATTGGAGAAAGAGAATGGGTCTTTTTCTTGTGTAGATTGGGCTGAGAAACTTATTTGTGATCCAGCTTTGTCTTTGGACCGATTTCCATCAGATCCAGCTCGGCCTAAGTCAGCTTCAGTGCACTCTCATCCAGCTCATGTAGCTGAGCTCGTCCAAGTGGTGTTCAGCTCATTCAGCTTCTCTTCAGTGTCACTCTCCTCGAGCTGATTCATCTCAGTATGCGCAAGATCAGATCCTGATGTAGACATGGTTGCATCATCCCCTCCTTCTTTAAAAGGATTTCTCCTCAAATCCAAATCATTTTCATGGAAAGGGATCAAGTCAGCAACATTGAAAGTAGAACTTA
Source organism: Eruca vesicaria subsp. sativa (assembly GCA_932364175.1). Classification (NCBI taxonomy): domain Eukaryota; kingdom Viridiplantae; phylum Streptophyta; class Magnoliopsida; order Brassicales; family Brassicaceae; genus Eruca; species Eruca vesicaria. The sequence continues at coordinate 17,994 of CAKOAT010263487.1, read as the reverse complement.
CTAAGTACTTACCTTAAAGATTTATCTTGTACGCATTGTTGTTGATCCGTTCAAGAACAGTGAAAGGGCCATCAGTCCTTGATATCAGTTAGGACTTTTTTTTTGTGTGGAAACCTTTCCTTTCTTTAGTGAATCCAAACGAGATCTCTTGGTTCCAACAACAACTCACGCCTCTTCTTGTTTGCTTGTTTTTCATACTCCTTGGTTATCTTTTCGATGTTCCTTTTGACCTGTTCATGCAATGAAACAAACAAACTCGACCTTTGTTTTTCCATCAAGGTTAGTTTGCTCATTAGGTTGTAAAGGCATAAGATCCAAAAGAGTAAAAGGATTAAACCCATAAACAATCTGAAATGGAGAGAACTTTGTAGCACTATGAACATAATGATTATATGAAAATTCCACATGTGGAAGATAGTACTCCCAAGGTTTGATGTTCTTTTTAATCACAGCCCGTAAGAGGGTAGACAAAGATCTGTTAACTGCTTTAGTTTGTCCATTAGTTTGTGGATGACATGTAGAAGAAAATTTCAACTTTATTCCAAGTTTAGACCACAATGTTTTCCAGAAATGACTAAGAAACTTAGTATCCCTGTCAAACACTATTGATCTAGGCATGCCATGCAAACGAGCAACTTTTCTAAAGAAAAGATCAGCAACTATCAAAGCATCATTAGTTTTATGATATGGAATGAAATGAGCCATCTACAAGAATCTATCAACAACTACAAATACTGAATCTCGACCCTTTCTTTTCCTAGGCACTCCAAGTACAAAATCCATTGAGATATAATTCCATGGAGCATCAGGAATGGGGGAGAGGAGTGTACAAAATTTGACATCGATCTTTTGCCTTGGCTTAGGTACAAACTACACATCTGCTAAAAATTCTCTCCACATCTCATCTCAAGAACGGCTAGTAGAAGTGCTCTTTCAAATGGGAAGTGTTTTGGCAACTCCAAAGTGCCCCATCAACCCTCCTCCATGTGCTTCCCTAACACATTGTAGGAACTAAAATTTCAACTGTCGATTTAGGAAAGTAAGGTAAAACCTAATTTCCCAGAGGTCTCGGAGATCTAAACAACCACACGTCAAGCAATCAGAAACACGAGATAAACAAAAAAAAATATGAAATCAAAAAGAGAGAAAACGAAGTTCTTATTCCGAATCTGCATAAGAGCGTTACAACAAGGTAAGAGCCTCGACTGCAAGGGGTGTTGGCAAGGTTTCCTAGATCTAACACCCTAAGACTGCAAAACCCCTAGTTGAATCGCATCTCGATAACAAAAACGGAAAATTGCCTATTGCTCTAAGTGCTAAGTTTATCTGAGTGTAAAAGAGTTTTTTTGTTCCTCGACTCGACCTCTTCTTAAAAAATCCTCTTCTAGGCGGTTTAGACGTTCCTTTTTTGAAGTTGAGTTTATCTCTTTCTCGGAAATCTTTAATTTTTTCGATCTTCATGATTATCCTAAGAAAACTTCCATTTATCTTCAAGACTTGACATTTATCTCCGGCTGTGGTAAATAAGTAAACCGTGATGATATCTTTGGGCTGGACTCTGTTTAAAACTCATAAGTGGGCTTCTTCCGCGTTTTAGGATATTTCGGACCGTTTTACGATTTTCAGCATTTTTACAATTTTTAAACAAGTCGTCTTTGATACGGCGCTGTTTTCCCGTAAATTAGATCAAGTTGCTCGTATAGTCTAGAAAATCTTTCTGTTACGCTAACCGTTCCCGTTTTACACAATTAACTTGAACTCATAGGAGAGAACGATTCTTTGCGGTTTTTGTCGTAGAGTTCCAACGGTAACTCCGATCGAGATGAAACGAGACACGGTACGACTACGGTTCAGAGTTCAATCAATTCAAGGGTGTTTGATTTCATGACCTACTCGACACCGTGCGAATTGGATGTTACGGCCAAACTAGCCTGGTGGCGAGTTGGACGGTTTGGCCAAACTCCCGACCGGGAGAGTTAGACATTGTGTCCAACTCGCCACAGAGAAAGTTAAACGGCTAGATCAAACTTGCCCGGTGGAGAGTAGGATGGCTTGGTTCAACTCGCCTGGTGGTGAGATGAACGTTGCTTCTTACTCGCCACCGAGCGAGTTGGTCGGTGCGGTCTTGACTCGCCACCGGGTGAGTTGGTCGGTGCGGTCCTGACTCGCCTGTTGGCGAGTTGAACATTGTGTATCCAACTGCTTGTTATTGTTTGTAGGTGTTTCGCTTGTTTGATTTTTGAGCTCGGATGTACTTGTTCAAGGAATGGGGAATCATCTCGACGCGTACTTCCTCTTTTTAAATCGTGTAATGTCTTTTTTAATTGTTTCGTACTTCGTTATGAGTCTTTCGTAACTTCTTGTCTTTGCAGAGTTTTCCGATAATTTCTATGAAGGCTTTTAATCATTGATTCTGTCGTAACCGATTTTGACCCCCATAGTTAGCCCCCCAGTTCGTTAGAATAATAATTTTCTTGCGAGCAGTCGGGCCTGTTAGGCAAGTTAGGTGGATTAGACTGAATTCAGTGACTGAAAGTCTGAAAGTGAATAGTGAATTTCTTTTCCTATAAGTATGAGGAGTGAATTTTCAAAACTCTTTACTTGCTTATCTCCACAAGAACCATTCCAAGGTACAAAACATCTTCTCTCTGTATGTCTCTGTCTCTGTCTCTCTCTCTCTCTCTCTCTCTCTCTCTCTCTCTCTCTCTCTCTCTCTCTCTCTCTCTCTCCTTGATCATGTCTTTTGGAAAGAAAGCTTCGGGAAATGCCCAACCTTCTTGTTTCGATCCGAGCATTCTAGAATCGGCCAGCGGCGACGTCATTCCCAAACCTAAGTTTGTAAAGAACATTGTTAGTCGCGAGGAGGTTATGGCGTATTGGGCAGCCATGGGCGAAGTGTCGGCACGTCTCTGTGTTCCATGGGTTCTTCCTAGACCTAGTTTTAGGAGAACCCCAGGGTGCCCGAGAAAGAGCACCCTCACATCTCTCAAGTACGTGCGGCGTATGTGCAAAGTGATGGACTCGGTGGAATTTCGTCTCCCTTCGATCAGAGAGAAGGCTAAGTTCCCTCCCGAAAGTTACTTCACGTGTTATGAAGTTTATTTGCTGCGCTGTCGTCCATGGTTTCGTATACTGAGGGTCATAGTCAAAGTCTTGGACCAATTTGGATTGTTGATCGGACAAATTTATCCAACCGGCCTGCAGCACCTTAGCTACGAGTGGGGTATGATTCTCGATGCTGACTATCTTTAGGGTATGCTGATACAGAAAGGAAAGGGCGACATATGTCGCGTGGCTCCGAAGAATGACATGGCGATCATTGATGGATTTTCCTCAAATTTCCATGAATGGAAAAAGAGTTTCTTTTTCATCCGCATCAACGACGCGACGGTGGAAGAAAGCGTCATTCCCTTCTTTAGGAGTGAATAGGGTCGACGGGGTATTTCGCCCAGGAATCCATTGATTTACTTATTCCAAAGATATCTGACCTTGCACATTTTTGTTTTGTTTTGCAGTGACTAATCCTTTACCTCCGCATCCCAAAGATCTCCACACGGTTAGAGACCTTCTTCGAGGTGGTCCATTCTTTTGGGGATACTTCTCTCCGAAACGAGTTTGTCTCGAGGTTGCATACCATTATTCTCTTGTCCAACCGGACGTATCAGCCAAGGAAGAATTGGTACCAAGCATGGATGAGTTCACAAATTTCAAGGTTCCAGTGACGAGAGAGGTCGAGGTCTCCGAAGGATAAGCACGTTTCAGTGGACGCTGAACAAGTGTTCGAAGACTTCCTGGATGGTCAGACCAGTGAAGGTGGTACTGATCCGATTGACCTTGACAAGTTCTTCGACTTCGGGGTGCCTCTGGACGAGGATTTGCAGAGCGATGTATCGGAGTTTGCAAAAGCGTCGAGGTTCTTCTATATGGTCAATTCGATCTCAAGACCTCAGCGACTTATTGATTTTTGGTTTCTTACTAGTTTGAAACGATTTTTTTATGTAGGGCCTCCTTGTTATGAGCGAGGCTCTAGAGGTGAGAAAAACGGAGGCTCGCATGGCTCAGTTTAAGGCTGAGACTGCCGAGAAGGAGACTGCTCGTCTAAAGGAGGAGTTAGCTGCGAGCTCTTCCCGTGCCAAGGAGTTGGTTGCCAAGGAAGCTCGTCGTGCTCATCGTCGTGGAAGGAGGTAAGTTGCTGAGGCAGTGAACACCCGTCGTGAGCGTTTTGCGATCGTGCTTGTAAAGATTAAAGATGCCTACAAAGATTTCGGCGACTATCGTGAGTGTCGTAGTGTCGTTGGCGGGTTGCATCTCACCCAAGTCCCTGGTTATTCCTACGCACGGAAACAAAGAAGCATACGAAACAAATGAACAAGGATGAACAAGCATTATGTGGTCCTTGATACTGAGGAGGGAGATCTGGGAGCATTGGGCTCCCATTACAGAAACCCATGATTTGGTGGAAGTCAGACTGGAGATTCTAGATGGGAACAACGAGGTGGATCAGCCCCAGCGGATGTCGGTGATTTCTCGTTTGAGAGGTCAGCGTCCGTGTACTACGAGCCTGAGCCGTGAACAATTACTTTGATCTATGGTGGAATTATTTTCCTTAAGTTGTTTGTTTATGTTTGACTTGGGCCAATTATGGCCATATTTATGTATTCAGGACTGGCCGCGTGTGGCTTTGAATCCCTGCCGTCTAACGGCTTATGTATGGATTAAGTTTCATCTTATTTGATAAGTTTCAAGAACTGTTAGACATAAGTTGTCATCTCGTGTCTAACTATTTTTGTGGATCGTTCTATTCGTTTCTCGCTTGAGATGTTTTAAAATAGTTTTGAAGTTTCAAGAGCGTTTAGATGTGAATGAAGAGACATGCCTTTAGGATCTTGAATCATGCCTTGAGACGTTGAAGACCAGTGTGATGGGTTTAGGGCAAGACCTAGGTTTAACTTTGGTTTGAGGCTTTGCGATGACTAGTCGAGTTTCATTTTTTCTGTTGCAATTTTAACCGGATTCCTTACCATTAAGAGTCCACGATAGGTTCTCGTCTTATACGACTCTTCTGGTCGGAATCGAGCATCTTTCCAAACATAATTTCTAAGCCAACCAGAAGTGCTGACCAAAATTTTGGATTTCTTTTATAACGTTATTACCTTTGTGTTGGGTGTATGAGGACCAATCTTTTTAGGATAGGTCTAGATGTATTTGTTTAAGATGGGTGAAGTGCTTGGCGGGGTTAATCGACGAGCGTTCATAATTTTATAGTTGTAGACGGACTAGAAACATGTTTTCCAAAAGTTCATGCGACATCTCGCTTGTTTTTCAAACATTTGTTTTGTGTGACTGATGTTTCTGAGAACGAGTTATCGTATTTTTGGTTATGAGTTGGCCTTGATGGCGCGATCGATATGTATACACTTTCGTGTGTTGCATAATTTTTCTTAGGTTATGAAGATGTTCTAGCTAGTGTGTTAAATTTTTTGACTTATCAAAAAGTGTGGTTTGATCCGTTTTTCTGGCATGATGTTTTTGGTGAGTTTTTACAGGATAAACGTTTTGCTCATATCTGGATCGTTTTTGAGACAGAGATTTGTGAGTTTTTAGCTTTGTCTTTATTTAAAATTGTAAAAAATACTGAGTACAAAGCGAATATTTTAGAATGCGGGAATATATGAGTATTCATACTTGTATATGTACCCACACACCCCTCCCCATTTTTGAGGAGGGATATCTGAACTCATTTTTTAGATGAGCTCCCTACGTACCCCCTTCGAGGATCAAGCCATCTCGTAGTTGTGGGAACCGAAATTCACCTACTGTCGATTTCTGTTAAATAAGGAAATTTAGGAAAACACTAATTTTCGAGAGGAACCGGATCTCTGCGAAAGCCAACGACAAGTAACCAAATAAATGCGGAAAAATATGAAAAATGTAATAAAGCGAATTTATAGAAAAAGTAGATCTTATTTCGATTTCGCGTAAGAGCGTTGCGATCATTACAAGGGTTTACAAAGGCTTTGGCCGCAGGGCCGTCAGCGAGTTATCAACATAAAAACCTTAAACCTAATCGAATCGCAGCTTGATAACAAAAGACGGAAAAAGATAAGAAAACAGATTTGATTGATTTCGGACTGAACCTTATGAAAGGCTGCCTACGTACCCCTATCGAGGATCAAGTCGAAAGTAGTTCAGTTGATAGAGCTGGAACAGAGATCGAACCGCCTGGGAGAGTTCGTCTAGTAATTGAGCGCAAGTCATAGAAACCGAACTTGTCGAGAAAAAGCCTAAGTTTCTACGTGCGGAAAATTCTAAGTATAGAAAAGTTGTAAAAGTCTCAGATGAGAGCTCTGGATTTCGTCCCTTTGCTTCTGCCCTATGCCTCTTGCTTATATACTCCCTTCCTAGGCGGTTTAGTCTTTCCATTTCACCCAGATTTGAGTTTATCGGGAATCTTCCATTTATCTCGATCTTTCCTTTTTTCCCGCGAAAATCTTCTATTTATTCTCAAACTTGACATTTATCTTCAAGTTTGACATTTATCTTCTTTCTGCGAGTAAATTGCCAAAACGTCGTCGTATCTTTGGGTTAGACTTCGTTTGAAGTCGCGAGTGGCTTTTATCACGTTTTAGGACTTTCTGAGCCGTTTTGCAATAAATCCGTTTTACGACTTTAGACGAGATCGTTCCCTGATACGATGCCGTTTTTAGATAAGTTTCTCGAGTTAATCGTAAAGCTAGGCAATGTTCGATGTTTTGATTAATTGGTGCCGTTTTCTACGATTTACTCGGAGTTTTATTAAAAACGCGTTTTGTACGATTTTTATGAAAAATCTCGAATAAATTGTATAGTTTACGCACTATTCGGTGTTTCGTTTAACCATTCCCGTTTTATACGATTTCCTTGAGTTATTTTCGAGAAAACAAAGTTTTACGGATTTTATCGTAAAACTCGAACGATAGGACGGATCGAGGCGAAACGGGAGACATTTCGACCGTGATTCGGAATATGATCGTGTCGAAGGACGTATGCCTTGAATCAAGGATGTGGGAGATCGAGGCTCGGGATGGTCGGTTTGACGTACGGCGAGCTAGTTCAGCTTGGCCAGGTCGCCGTATGGCGAGCTAGGCGATAAGAACCCTTGGGGCAAAGTCAGCGCCTCTTGGGCAAGCTAGGCGCCTGGCTTAGGTCGCCGTTGGGCGAGCTTGTTGGGACGAGACTAGCTCGCGCAACGGCGAGCTTAGCCGGCTGGCTTAGCCCGCCGTTGGGCGAGCTAGTCGTGTCGGGACTAGCTCGCGTTTTACGGCGGTTTTGGTTTTTCGCGGTTTTTGTGCTTAACTCGGACGATCGTGTAATCGACGTTTGTTTTGTTTTTCCGAGATAACGATCTTCCGAATTTTCCGCGGATTTCCTTTGTTCGGAAATTGGATTTTATAAAACGATTTCTCGAGTTTTATAAAACGGCTTCTCGAGTTTTATAAAACAATTCCTCGATTTCTCGAGTTTTATAAAACGATTTCTCGAGTTTTATAAAACGATCTCTCGAGTTTTATAAAACGAAAACTTCTTTTATAAAACGATTTCTCGAGTTTTATAAAATGATCTCTCGAGTTTTATAAAACGTATTTTTATTTTTACTTCTGCAGAGACTTTTAGCCATTGATTCTGTCGTGACTGATTTTGACACCAACAGTTAGCCCCCCAGCTCGCTAGAATCTTGAGCTTCTAGCGTAAGGTTCTTGCGAGTGGTTAGCCAGTTTTCGTTAAGTTATGTGTAATTAACGGTTGGAAAGGTCCGTTGAGAGTTATCTTTCCATTTTCCAGGAAGCGGAATGCGTTTAAGATTAGGGCTGCGCCTTGTGAAGGCTGCCTACGTACCCTATTGAAGGGATCAAGCTTTTCGTAGTTCGTTTGGAGTTAAGGTTCGTATGACCTGTTTCGCAGTGAGACATTTACAGTCTAGTTATGTGTCGTGTAGAAATTATCGAGCATATTGATGTCGATGGCATCAGTTTACGTTTTTTTTAAGAGCGTGTTTTTATTCGTATGAATGTAGCGGGAAGAATATGAGTTGATATTGAGGGAGGTCCGCGAGTTGTCGTCTCGCATTCCTTTTCCTTTGTGGATCGCCTTGTTCGTTTGCTCGTTTTAGGATGTTTAGTAAATCGAGTGAGCGTTTTGATGTAGACGAAGAGACATGCCTTTAGGATCTCGATTCATGCCTTGAGACGTTAGAGACAAGTGTGCTGGGTTTAAGGCAAGACCTAGGTTTACTTTCGGATTGAGGCTATGCGATGACTAGTCGGCTTTCGTTTTGCCTATTGCGATTTTAACATGATTCCATACCGATTTAGAATCCGTGATAGGTTCTCGACTTATATGATTCGTTTGGTTGGAACCGAGCATGTCACCGGAAAAAAATTCTAAGTTGCCCGGAAGTGCTGACCAAAAGTTTAGATTTCTTTTATAGCGCTATTACCCTTGTGTCGGGTGTTCGAGAGCTATCTCTGCGAGATAACTTAAGTTTGTTTAGGACTGTTGCGAGTTTGTTGTGATCAGCAACAAACTTTTCAGGGGATAGATGTTTACGTTGTTTGGGCCTTCGTGAAGGATATGTATGTTAAGAAGTTTTGCGTATTTTATAGTCGCGGACGGACTATTAGGTCTTCCAAGAAAATGACTTTATCGAGGAAGGTATTTTTGTCGAAAAACTACTCTCCGGGCATCTGCGACGTCTCGCAGTGCCGGAAGCTGGTTTATATGCCGTGTTTCGTGTTTGAAACGTTTGCGGGTTCAAAGATGTTTCGCGGTGTTTCGGGGGTTTTGTCTTAACCCTGATTTGCAGGAACACTTTGGTTCGTTTGCGGATATTCGCAATCAAAACTCACGTTCCTGCTTGGATGTTAAGTAGTTTTATGATTTGTGCTAGAGCAATTAGGACCGAGAGGTCGCGTAAGTTGCTTCCCCGAAACGAAGCGTTTTTCATTACGGAGCTTTGTGAGGTGTTGACCTTCCGAGATTCGTACGACTTCAGGAGCTCTTTTACGAGTGTTGTCTTACATGTCGGATTTTGTAGGAAACTTGCTTCAGAGATAGAGTGAATCGTGAGAATACAGAACTTAGCCAATTTTCGACAAGTTTGCATTATCCGTTGAATGTATTAGTCTTGGCGTGAAGGTTGTATTCAGCCGCACAGCCAAGGTCGTATTTGTTAGAGGATTAGACCACGACACTTTCGTGCTATCGACAAGGTCGAGTCGGTTTGTAAACTTGGCATTGAAGTGAAGCGTGATCGGACGAGGAATTGATATGCCAAGTATGCCCGAAGTTGTAGAAAACTTTTTTCCGTTTTGGGTTTGACTTATACGATGAAAGTTTCGTATAATTTAGCTTTAAGAAGCTTGGTGTCGAGCCCATACAAAGTCAGTTGCGGGATGGTTTCATTCCGGGACGTGATCAGGAGGAATGAGAGCGGATGCTCGTGAACCGAAGGGCTAAAGACTGAGATCTTTAAGATCGTGGCGCGAGGAAGCAAAGTTTAGATTGGTCGCTCAATGCCGGATTGTATAGATTGGTTTTCGCTATAAGGAAAAGTACTTTTCGCAAAACCTGTTACGTATACTTTCGAAAGTTACTTCGTTATGACATGATCCTGACTATACGAAGGATTTCTGGTGTAAGTAACGGGCGATGAATTTAGTAAATCGGCACGACGCATTGGGTTAACAATGTTTCCGCAGATTTTTTGAGAAACCTTTCTGCTTAGTTTTTGATTCTTCGGTGATAGTTTTTCGGAGTCACTCGTGGAGTTTTACAAAAAGTTATTTCACCGAGATCTAGTCGCAAAATGTTTTAGCGGGTTTCTCGGACGGAATGAATCACATGATCAGCAATAGGATCAGTCGGCGAGAAGGGAGGACGTATTCTCTATTGCTGCTTTGTGTTCTCGATTTTCTTTTCCCGCAAATGTTCTTGACATTATTCCGTGACTCACTTGGTTTGACGGAAAATGAGATCAATGCTTCGATGCCTAAAGATTTCTCGTATAATTTTTTGATTCTTATACGACACTTGTTTTATCAAGTTCGAGAAGATCTTTATGACTTCGGCGAATTATCGGCGATGACTTGGAGTATGTCTGATTTACGAAAATTTCTAGAGCAAGTCGGTTTTAAGACGACATCAGCGTCTCTAGCTCCTTCTTTCTTAGTTACATCGATGATTTGGAACCGTCTATTCTTTGTTCTTCGTCTTTTGACTTACCGATCTTCGACGAATTACCAGCAAGAGTATCGGAGTGGAGAGAAGACTTAACCACCGGAGTTCATGTTCTTGTTTCTTCGTACTGCTGGTTTTATTTAACCGACTAGGTGCGCTTTGTATATCGAAAAATCAATCACGTGTTTATGATTGGATGTTTCCGACTTTGAATGGCAGAGTTTCGTAAAAGCAGATTGCGTTTATAGAGTTCAGATTTCTCGTGTAGTTTAGGCAACTTCGGTGTTAAGTCGACCGTTGCCGTTTTAGACGATTGATTTGAACTCATAAGAAAAAACAAGTCTTTGCGGTTTTATCGTAAAATCTCGACGTAAATTCCGATTGAGACGAAACGAGAATCAGCGCGATCAAGGATTGAGAGAGAAACTCGAGGATTGGTTGACCGTTCACCCTTTTGGCTTGCCATACGGAGAGCTAGTTCAGCTTGGCCAGGTCTCCGTATGGCGATCTAGGCGGTAAGAACCCTTGGGGTAAAGTCAGCGCCTGTTGGGCAAGCTAGGAGCTTGTTTCAGCTCGATGTATGGCGAGCTAGCTAGCTCGATGTATGGCGAGCTAGTCCTGAACGGTTCAGCTCGCCGTATGGCGAGCTAGTTCAGCTTGGCCAGGTCGCCGTATGGCGAGCTAGGCGATAAGAATCCTTGAGGCAAAGTCAGCGTCTCTTGGGCGAGCTAGGCGCTTGGTTCAGCTCGCCGTATGGCGAGCTAGCTAGCTCTAAGTTTGGCGAGCTAAGTCAGCTTGGTTTAGCTCTACGTTCGGGGAGCTAAGACGCTTGGTTTAGCTCTACGTTCGGCGAGCTAAGCCAGCTTGGTTTAGCTCTACGTTCGGCGAGCTAAGACGCTTGGTTTAGCTCTACGTTCGCCGAGCTAAGACGCTTGGTTTAGCTCTACGTTCGGCGAGTTAAGATGCTTGGTTTAGCTCTACGTTCGGCGTGCTAAGACGCTTGGTTTAGCTCTACGTTCAGCGTGGTAAGACGCTTGGTTTAGCTCTACGTTCGGCGAGCTAAGACGCTTGGCGCGGGTGATCTCGATTCGTCGAGTTGACTTGTTTTCGTCGTGGAATCTCAACGAAAAGTCTGATTGAGACGAAACGAAAAGATGTACGATCAAGATTACAATAGGATCAGGCTTAGGATCCCGAGAATCGTGTCCAACTCGCCATTGGGCGAGCTGGTCAAAACTTCACACGTTGAGGTTTCTCCGATTTGGTTGCGGGGTTTGATTGGTTTTATCGTTTCCCTTTTGTTTAGATGGAGAAATCGCGAGCTCGTTTCGTGATCTTTCCGTGGTGAAGAGTCGCGATTCAGTTTTCGATTATATTAATTACTACAGCGTTTGCGTGAACGTTGGCTATAAGAGCAGTCGCTGCTAAGGTTGTTTTACCAGCGTTTTTGGAAATTGGGACTTTGTCTTTCATATATCCAGACATCGTTTTGATCAAGCATTTTGCGGCTATGAGTAAGAGTAATCCGACCCCCCCCCCTCCTTCTAGCGCCAAACTGTGGGAACCTAAATTCACCTACTGTCGATTTCCGTTAAATAAGGAAATTTAGGAAAACCCTAATATTCCAGAGGAACCGGATCTCTGCGAAAGCCAACGACAAGTAACCAAATAAATGCGGAAAAATATAAAAAACGTTATAAAGCGAATTTATAGAAAAAGTAGATCTTATTTTGATTTCGCGTAAGAGCGTTGCGATCATTATAAGGGTTTACAAAGGCTTTGGCCGCAAGGCCGTCAGCGAGTTATCAACATAAAAACCTTAAACCTAATCGAGTCGCACCTCGATAACAAAAGACGGAAAAAGATAAGAAAACAGATTTGATTGATTTCGGACTGAACCTTATGAAAGGCTGCCTACGTACCCCTTTTGAGGATCAATTCGAACGTAGTTCTGTTGATAGATCTGGACCGCCTGGGCGAATTCGTCTAGTAATTGAGCGCCAGTCATAGAAACCGAACTTGTCGAGAAAAAGCCTAAGTTTCTAAGTGCGGAAATTTCTTAGTCTAGAAAAGTTGTAAAAGTCTCAGATGAGAGCTCTGGATTTTGTCTCTTTGCTTCTGCCCTATGCCTCTTTGCTTATATACTCCCTTCCTAGGCGGTTTAGTCTTTCCATTTCACCCAGATTTGAGTTTATCGGGAATCTTCCATTTATCTCGATCTTTCTTTTTTTCCCGCGGAAATCTTCTATTTATCCTCAAACTTGACATTTATCTTCAAGTTTGACATTTATCTTCTTTCTGCGAGTAAATCGCCAAAATGTCGTCGTATCTTTGGGTTGTACTTCGTTTAAAGTCGCGAGTGGCTTTTATCACGTTTTAGCACTTTTCGAGCCGTTTTGCGATAAATCCGTTTTACGACTTTAGACGAGACGTTTCCTGATACGATGCCATTTTTAGATAAGTTTCTCGAGTTAATCTTAAAGCTAGGCAATGTTCGATGTTTTGATTAATCAGTGCCGTTTTCTACGATTTACTCGGGGTTTTATTAAAAACGCGTTTTGTAAGATTTTTACGAAAAATCTTGAATAAATCGTATAGTTTAGGCAATATTCGGTGTTTCGTTTAACCATTGCCGTTTTATACGATTTCCTCGAGTTCTTTTCAAAAAAACAAAGTTTTACGGTTTTTATCGTAAAACTCGAACGATAGGACGGATCGAGACGAAACGGAAGACATTTCGACCGTGATTCGGAATATGATAGTGTCGAAGGACGTATGCCTTGAATCAAGGATGTGGGAGATCGAGGCTCGGGATGGTCGGCTCGACGTACGGCGAGCTAGTTCAGCTTGGCCAAGTCACCGTATGGCGAACTAGGCGATAAGAACCCTTGGGGCAAAGTCAGCGCCTCTTGGGCGAACTAGGCGCCTGGCTTAGCTCGCCGTTAGGCGAGCTACCCGGGAAGCTTCTAGCTCGCCCAACGGCGAGCTTAGCTCACTGTTAGACGAGCTAGTTGGGACGAGACTAGCTCGCCGTTGGGCGAGCTAGTTGGGACAAGACTAGCTCGCGTTTTACGACGGTTACGGTTTTTTTGCGGTTTTTGTGCTTAACTCGGACGATCGTGTAATCGACGTTTGTTTCGTTTTTCCAAGATAATGATCTTCCGAGTTTTCCGCGGATTTCCTACATTCGGAAATCTCTTAGGATTTTTTAAAACGATTTCTCGAGTTTTATAAAACGGCTTCTCGAGTTTTATAAAACAATTCCTCGATTTCTCGAGTTTATAAAAGGATTTCTCGAGTTTTATAAAACGATCTCTCGAGTTTTATAAAACGATCTCTCGAGTTTTATAAAACGATCTCTCGAGTTTTATAAAACTGAAACTTCTTTAATAAAACGATTTCTCGAGTTTTATAAAACGTATAAAATGATCTCTCGAGTTTTATAAAACGATTTCTCGAGTTTTATAAAACGATTTCTCGAGTTTTATAAAACGTTCGCTCGAGTTTTATAAAACATATTTTTATTTTTACTTTTGCGGAGACTTTTAGCCATTGATTCCGTCGTGATCTATTTTGACACCAACAGTAGTTCTGTTTGTTGACCAACGACCAACGAAGTGGATGATCTTAGTGATTTTCTTTTCCACGCCGAAAGTTTGATCGACCTGAGGGTCATTGACGTTTCTCCCGAGAAACTAGTTAACAGTTTCGGGAATGGTAAGACCTCTAGAAGTTCAATGTCCATCCTTCTGAGAGTGCCACAAAATATTACGTTGACCGTGCTTCTGATGTCGATGAGGACTCAAGCAACCTTGATGTCTCTGATAACGAGATCGATGATGAGGGGGTCGGAATGAAGTTTGTGGATTCTGGTAGTCTCTTCTTCTTCGAAGGTGATTGCATTGCTTGGGATGCCGTGCAGTGGAGTTGGCCAGTCTGTTGACATGAAGGAATTACTAAGATAAGAAGAGATGACCATTGGTACGAGCGTGACCATGAAGAGCTTGACCATATGGTCAACTACAAATAAGATGACCATTGGTGCAAGCGTGACCATGAAGAGCTTGACCATATGGTCAACCTCAAATACGATGACCATGGTGCAAAGCGTGACCATGAAGAGCTTGACCAAATGGTCAACCTCAAATACGATGACCATGGGTGCAAAGCGTGACCATGGAGAGCTTGACCAAATGGGCAAATTCAAAATCCCTTCTTCTGCTCTTCCCCACGTGCATTTGACCGTTGTGTACCAACTTGCATTATTTTTAATTATTTTTATTTCAGGTCTCTTGCCTACTTATCTTACTGTAATGCACATTGATTTAATTAAGGAAAATATTTTCCTCCTTCTATTCTTCTCAACTCACGAAATTCTCTCTCTCTCTCTTATTTGTTCTTCATTCTCCAGCAACAATACTTTCTTAATCTCTAATTCTTACATGGTATCAGAGCATTCTTGCTCCTGAGACCACTCATTCTCTATTATTATTTGTGTTTCCGCAAATCTCTGATCTTTTTCATTCTATTTTTTGGCAAAATTCTTGGTGTTCTTCAGCTGTTCTTATTTTCCAGAAAAAAAAAAAAAAAATTTTGCCAGAAATGGAAACTCACACCAAAATTGTCATACCTGTAACTCTGAAGGGGCCAAACTATTTGTTATGGTCAAGACTTGTCAAGACAGCACTAGGAGGCAGAGGTCTTTGGGAGTGTGTTGCTGAGGACAAGATAACGAAGCAAACTATCCTAGGAGAGGATAGTAAGGAAGTGATGGCTGCGGCTAAAGAAGATGGGAAGAAGGAGACTCAAGCGGATCTTATGGTTCTCTCCATCATCCAGAATAGCCTTGAACCATCCATCTTGGAGGCTTACTCCTACTGTGAAACCTCCAAGGAGCTGTGGGATACACTTCAGAAGGTCTAT
>CAKOAT010263376.1:16029-28918 GCA_932364175.1 Eruca vesicaria subsp. sativa | reverse complement strand
GCCCGATTCTGTGAGTAGCCTAAAGTTCTTCCGCGAACAACCTAGGGTTTTGTCGCGAATAACCTAGGGTTTTTCCGCGAGTGACCTAGGACTTCTCCGCGGGTAAAGCTAGGGTTTTGCCGCGGATAACCTACGGTTTTTCCGCGAGTTACCTAATGATTTTTTTGCGAACAGCCGCGAGTATCCTAGGGTTTATTTCACGAGTAACTTACGGTTTGTTCCGCGAAAAACCTAGGGTGCTTTCCGTGAGTAACCTAGGGTTTTTCCGCGAACAACCTAGGGTTTTGTCGCGAATAACTTAGGGTTTTTCCGCGAACAAACTAGGGATTTTCCGTGAATAACCTAGAGTTTTTCCGCGAACAAACTAGGGTTTGTTTAGGCAAACTATAGAGAAGAATTTTAGGCAAACTAGGGTTTTCGACGAAGAGGCGGCAGTAACCTGCGTCTTTTTCGTGGTCCTTGAGTTTGGCTCGTCCCATGGTAATCTGGAACGCTTGCAGGTGCGCTTTGGGATCGGTCGTCCCGTCGTAAGTTGGCACCTTAAGCTTTCCGGGATCGGGCAGTTTGATCTCGGTGATGCGAGCCGTGAAGGGCGTTAAGCTTTCCGGGATCGGGCAGTTTGATCTCGGTGATGCGAGCCGTGATCGATCTCGGGCGCGGAAGTTTTGGTAATGTATTCGCGGAGATCGCGAATCTCGGTCTGATTGCCAGCAGTTTTCCGACCCTGTCGGCGTTTGCTGCGAGTGACCGGAGATCGCTCCTCAGCGGTTTTTGAGTATCGCGCGAAGTCGAGTTCTCCTTCGTCTCCAGTAAAGGAACGTTCGGGAGACGACTCCGGTTGAGGACTGCGAGTTTTCCTTCTCCTAGGATGGACGTCGGCGTCTTCGTCTGTCGAGTCGGCTTGGTCGCTCGTTTCCAGGTTGACCCTTTCGATGCCGTCGCCTTCGGTCTCCTGTTCGCGAGTAGGAGATTTTTCCGATTCGTTCAGCGTCGTGTCAGGGTTTTCTTTTACGGAATCCTTTTCCGGTACGTTTCCCTGATCGATTCTGGGACGATCCGTAGGAGCGCCGAAATCGAGTCTCCTTCCGCGGATTTTGGTAGTTCCGCGGGGGCGAATTGCTTTGGTTCTCGCAGTTAGGGTTTCGAGCCGTTTTGCGAGTGAACCAATAAGCTTTTCCTGCTCTTCCAATTTTTTGTTAAACTCGGAAAGCATCTTTTCGACGGTCTCGGCGTTAGCGTTTGTAGCGTTGGCCGCAGGCGCGTCTTTTGGTAGCGGTGTTTCAACGTTGCCGCGTTCGTCGCGAGTTTGGTTGTCACCAGTCATCGTTTCTTCGTTGGGCATGTTGCGGTTACGGTGTAAGATAGATCCGACCCCCCCTCCTTCTAGCGCCAAACTGTGGGAGTCGATTTCACCCTACTGTCAAATAAATTGTAAAAAAGAAAACTTCGGGAAAACCCTAAGTTTCCAGAGGAACCGGCTATCTGCGAGAACCGCACAACGAAAATAAGATGACGAAAATACTTAGAATTTAAATGAGAATAAACGAAAATAGAGAGCAAAAAGGTTCTTATTCCGAATCTGCGTTGAACTGGTACAAAAAGAATCGCCGAAAGCGTAAGAACTAGAAAACCCTAATTGAGACGCAGCTCGCTAACAGAAAAACGGAAATATTCCTAAATGCTAGTTTTGGTGGTGAGAGCTCTGAATTTCGTGTGTGTGCTTCTTCCCTAGACCTCCTCTTTATATACTCCTCGTCTTGGCAATCCGATCTTTCCATTTCGCCCAGATTTGACTTAAATCGGGAATTTTCCATTCTTCTCGATCTTTCCTTTTCTTCTGCGGAAATCTTCTATTTCTCTTCAAACCTTCCTTTTATGTTCAAACTTGACTTTTATTTGCTTTCTGCGAGTAAATCGTCAAAACGTTATCAAATCTGCGGGTTAGATTCCGTTAAAATCGCGAGATGGGTTTTTATCGCGTTTTAGGTCCTCCCGGGCCGTTTTGCGATAAAACCGTTTTCCGACTTTTTATGGGATCGTTTCCTGATCTGACGTCGTTTTAATAAATTTCTCGAGTTANCAAACTTGACTTTTATTTGCTTTCTGCGAGTAAATCGTCAAAACGTTATCAAATCTGCGGGTTAGATTCCGTTAAAATCGCGAGATGGGTTTTTATCGCGTTTTAGGTCCTCCCGGGCCGTTTTGCGATAAAACCGTTTTCCGACTTTTTATGGGATCGTTTCCTGATCTGACGTCGTTTTAATAAATTTCTCGAGTTACTCGGCGATTTTTATTAAAAGCGCGTTTTTACGATTTTAACGAGAAATCTCGAATAAATCGTATAGTTTAGGCAATGTTCGGTGTTTCGTTTAATCGTTGCCGTTTTATACGATTTCCTCGAGTTCTTTCCGAGAAAACGAAGTTTTACGGTCTTTATCGTAAAACTCGAATGGTAAGTCGGATCGAGATGGAACGAGAGATATTTCGACCGTGGTTTAGAACGCAACCTTGTCGAAAGACGTAAGTTTTGAATCAGGAATGCGGGAAATCGAGACGCGGAGTGTTCGGGAAGTTTCTTAGATCGCCGATGGGCGATCTAAAGAGTGATCCTTAGATCGCCGATGGGCGATCTAGAGGATGTGTCTTAGATCGCCCATCGGCGATCTAAGCCGGGTCCGGCTTAGATCGCCGATGGGCGATCTAAAGAGTGACCCTTAGATCGCCCATCGGCGATCTAGAGAGTGTTTCTTAGATCGCCGGTGGGCGGACTAGTTGCGACTAGTTCGTGTTTTACGGCTTTTTCGGTTTTTTGCGGTTTTGTAAAACGATTCTCGAGTTGTATAAAACGATCTTCGGATTTCATTAAACGACTTTTTAGTTTTATAAAAACGATATTCGAGTTTTATAAAACGATTTCTCGAGTTTTATAAAACGATTTCTCGAGTTTTATAAAACGATTTCTCGAGTTTTATAAAACGATTTCTCGAGTTTTATAAAACGATTTCTCGAGTTTTATAAAACGATTTTTTCGAGCTCCTTACTTGGACCAGCAACTGATGGGTTTGTATCATCACCATATTGACTATTCTACCTTGGAGCAGCAGCCAAACAATATTGTTGTTCATGGAAATTTTCGAGCTCCTTACTTGGACCAGCAACTGATGGGTTTGTATCATCACCATATTGACTATTCTACCTTGGAGCAGCAGCCAAACAATATTGTTGATCATGGAACTTTTCGAGCTCCTTACTTGGACCAGCAGCTGATGGGTTTGTATCATCACCATAATGACTATTCTACCTTGGAGCAGCAGCCAAACAATATAGTTGATCATGGAAATTTTGTAGCTCCTTACTTGGAGCAGCAGCCGGTGGGTTTTTATCATCCCCATATTGATTATTCTACCTTGGAGCAGCAGCCAAACAATATTGTTGATCATGGAACTTTTCGAGCTCCTTACTTGGACCAACAACTGATGGGTTTGTATCATCACCATATTGACTATTCTACCTTGGAGCAGCAGCCAAACAATATTGTTGATCATGAAACTTTTCGAGCTCCTTACTTGTACCAGCAACTGATGGGTTTGTATCATCACCATATTGACTATTCTACCTTGGAGCAGCAGCCAAACAATATTGTTGATCATGGAACTTTTCGAGCTCCTTACTTGGACCAGCAACTGATGGGTTTGTATCATCACCATATTGACTATTCTACCTTGGAGCAGCAGTCAAACAATATTGTTGATCATGGAAATTTTGTAGCTCCTTACTTGGAGCAGCAGCCGATGGGTTTTTATCATCCCCATATTGACTATTCTACTCTGGAGCAGCAGCCAAACAATATTGTTGATCATGGAACTTTTCGAGCTCCTTACTTGGACCAACAACTGATGGGTTTGTATCATCACCATATTGACTATTCTACCTTGGAGCAGCAGCCAAACAATATTGTTGATCATGGAACTTTTCGAGCTCCTTACTTGGACCAGCAACTGATTGTTGGGGTCAAAATCGGTACGACGGAATTAATAGCCAAAACTCCCCGCGAAAATACAAAAAGAACAATTTTATAAAACGCGAGGAATAGTTTTATAAAACTCGAAAAATCGTTTTATAAAACTAGAGAATCGTTTTATAAAACTCGAGAATCGTTTTATAAAACTCGAGAAATCGTTTTATAAAACTTGAGAATCGTTTTATAAAACTCAAGAATCGTTTTATAAAACTCGAGAAATCGTTTTGTAAAACTCGAGAAATCATTTTATAAAACTCGAGAAATCGTTTTATAAAACTCGAGAAATCGTTTTATAAAGCTCGAAAATCGTTTTATAAAACTCGAGAAATCGTTTTATAAAACTCGAGAAATCGTTTTATAAAACTCGAGAAATCGTTTTATAAAACTCGAGAATCGTTTTATAAAACTCGAGAAATCGTTTTATAAAACTCGAGAAATCGTTTTATAAAACTCGAGAAATCGTTTTATAAAGCTCGAGAATCGTTTTATAAAACTCGAGAAATCGTTTTATAAAACTCGAGAAATCGTTTTATAAAACTCGAGAATCGTTTTATAAAACTTGAGAATCGTTTTATAAAACTCGAGAAACCGTTTTATAAAACTCGAGAAATCGTTTTATAAAACTCGAGAAATCGTTTTATAAAACTCGAGAAATCGTTTTATAAAACTCGAGAAATCGTTTTATAAAACTCGAAGATCGTTTTATAAAACTCGAAGATCGTTTTATAAAATCCGAAGATCGTTTTATAAAACTCGAGAATCGTTTTACAAAACCGCAAAAAACCGCAAAAAACCGAAAAAGCCGTGAAACGCGAACTAGTCGCAACTAGTTCGCCCATCGGCGAACTAAGCCGGACCCGGCTTAGTTCGTCGATGGGCGAACTAAGAAACACTCTCTAGTTCCCCCATCGGCGAACTAAGCCGGGCCCGGCTTAGTTCGCCGATGGGCAAACTAAGAGTCACTCTTTAGTTCGCCCATCGGCGAACTAAGCCGGACCCGGCTTAGTTCGCCGATGGGCGAACTAAGAAGCATCCTCTAGTTCGCCCATCGGCGAACTAAAACATGCATGACTAGTTCGCCCATCGGCGAACTAAGCCGGGCCCGGCTTAGTTCGCCGATGGGCGAACTAGAGACGTCCCGGACACTCTGCGTCTCGATTTCCCGCATTCCCGATTCGAAACCTACGTCTTTCGACAAGGTCGCGTTCTAAACTGCGGCCAAAATATCTCCCGTTCTATCTCGATCCGACTTACCGTTCGAGTTTTACGATAAAAACCGTAAAACTTCGTTTTCTCGGAAAGAACTTGAGGAAATCGTGTAAAACGGCAACGGTTAAACGAAACACCGAACATTGCCTAAACTATACGATTTATTCGAGATTTCTCGTCGAAATCATAAAAAACGCGCTTTTAATAAAAAAAAACGCTGAGTAAGTCATAAAAAACGTGTTTTCAATAAAAAGTCGAGTAAATCGTAAAACTTTGCGATTAACTCGAGAAATTAATTAAAAATGACGTCAAATCAGGAAACGATCCCGTAAAAAGTCGGAAAACGGTTTTTATCGCAAAACGGCCCGGAAGGACCTAAAACGCAATAAAAACCCATCTCGCGATTTTAACGGAATCTAACCCGCATATTTGATAACGTTTTGACGGTTTACTCGCAGAAGGAAAATAAAAGTCAATTTTAAAGATAAAAGGAAGGTTTGAAGAGAAATAGAAGATTTCCGCAGAAGAAAAGGAAGGATCGAGAAGAATGGAAAATTCCCGATTTAGTCAAATCTGGGCGAAATGGAAAGATCGGATAGCCAAGACGAGGAGTATATAAAGAGGAGGTCTAGGGCAGAAGCACACAGACGAAATTCAGAGCTCTCACCACCAAAACTAGCATTNCGAAATGGAAAGATCGGATAGCCAAGACGAGGAGTATATAAAGAGGAGGTCTAGGGCAGAAGCACACAGACGAAATTCAGAGCTCTCACCACCAAAACTAGCATTTAGGAATCTTTCCGTTTTTCTGTTAGCGAGCTGCGTCTCAATTAGGGTTTTCTAGTTCTTACGTTTTCGGCTACTCTCTTTGTACCAGTTCAACACAGATTCAGAATAAGAACCTCTTTGCTCTCTATTTCGTTTATTGTCATTCAAATTCTAAGTTATCGTTTTCTTATTTTTCGTTGTGCGGTTCTCGCAGATAGCCGGTTCCTCTGGAAACTTAGGGTTTTCCCGAAGTTTCCTTTTTTACGATTTATTTGACAGTAGGGTGAAATCGACTCCCACACTGATGGGTTTGTATCATCACCATATTAACTATTCTACCTTGGAGCAGCAGCCAAAAAATATTGTTGATCATGGAACTTTTCGAGCTCCTTACTTGGACCAGCAACTGATGGGTTTGTATCATCACCATATTGACTATTCTACCTTGGAACAGCAGCCAAACAATATTGTTGATCATGGAATTTTTGTAGCTCCTTACTTGGAGCAGCAGCCGATGGATTTTTATCATCCCCATATTGACTATTCTACCTTGGAGCAGCAGCCAAACAATATTGTTGATCATGGAAATTTTTGAGCTCCTTACTTGGACCAGAAACTGATGGGTTTGTATCATCACCATATTGACTATTCTACCTTGGAGCAGCAGCCAAACAATATTGTTGATCCTGGAACTTTTGTAGCTCCTTACTTGGACCAACAGCTGATGGGTTTGTATAATCGCCATATTGATTATTCTACCTTTAAGCAGCAGCCAAACAATATTGTTGATCATGGAAATTTTGTAGCTCCTTACTTGGAGCAGCAGCCGATGGGTTTTTATCATCCCCATATTGACTATTCTACCTTGGAGCAGCAGCCAAACAATATTGTTGATCATGGAACTTTTCGAGCTCCTTACTTAGACCAGCAACTGATGGGTTTGTATCATCACCATATTGACTATTCTACCTTGGAGCAGCAGCCAAACAATATTGTTGATCATGGAAATTTTCGAGCTCCTTACTTGGACCAGCAACTGATGGGTTTTTATCATCACCATATTGACTATTCTACCTTGGAGCAGCAGCCAAACAATATTGTTGATCATGGAACTTTTCGAGCTCCTTACTTTGACCAGCAACTGATGGGTTTGTGTCATCACCATATTGACTATTCTACCTTGGAGCAGCATCCAAAAAATATTGCTGATCATGGAACTTTTCGAGCTCCTTACTTGGACAAGCAGCTGATGGGTTTGTATCATCACCATAATGACTATTCTTCCTTGGAGCAGAAGCCAAACAATATTGTTGATCATGGAAATTTTGTAGCTCCTTACTTGGAGCAGCAGCCGATGGGTTTTTATCATCCCCATATTGACTATTCTACCTTGGAGGAGCAACCAAACAATATTGTTGATCATGGAACTTTTCGAGCTCCTTACTTGGACCAACAACTGATGGGTTTGTATCATCACCATATTGACTATTCTACCTTGGAGCGGCAGCCAAACAATATTGTTGATCATGGAACTTTTCGAGCTCCTTACTTGGACCAGCAACTGATGGGTTTGTATCATCATCATATTGACTATTCTACCTAGGAAGACATTGCATTTCAATTATCCAGTTGTTGTACGCTTAGTTTTCATTATATAAAAAATACATATTCTTCTTATATTTATACTTCGGTTTGTTGTGTCATGTGTGCAAAAGTTCTAACCTTGGTTCCCGTCTCTTAGTTGATTTTTTTTTTAAAAGAAGAAACGCTAACTGAAATTCTCCCAACCAATTTATCACTAAATACCATGTAAACCTGAAAGGAAGATGCTACTTTCTTTCCAGAGAAGGTTACATATTGAGTTACTTTGTCTTGGGCCTTTAACATGTTAAGGTACTTTTTAATAGAGGTGTACTTCTGGACCTTCCTTTGTGTTGTGCTCTTACATTAATGCCCTTTTTGCCAACCAGAGTAACATTTTAGTTTGGTTAAAAAAAAAGAAAGTAAATATTTGTTGGTTCGTTCTGTCTCCATTAATTGGTAGGTTTGTTGGACAGTGGGACAGTGTTCAGACGTTAGATTAAACTATTTTTAAACGAATCGAACAGCTGATATCAAAGCAAGTACAATGATACTAAAACGGTGTATGTATTAATTACTCGTCTTCACCGTTTTATTATCTCTGAAAACACACAGAAAACAAACGGTGTTGCTAGCTTGTGTTGAGTTTCTAAATGTTTACAAGAGTTAAATGAGAAGGTGTGGTTACCAGCTTGTGGTTAGTGGTTAACTAATGTTTCCAGCAATATATTAACAATTAGACAATGCCGAAGTGGTGACGTTCAACCAAATGTGTGGTTAGCTACATGGGGTCAATGTGTTGCAAATTTGTGGTGAAACAAATGTCTGGGTAACTACATGTGGTCACGCTCAAACATAGATTAACCATAAAAAACCATCAAGCAAAATACACCTAGCCGATAAAAGGGTTGTAGATTTGGTTACATAGTTCCAGACTGGGAAAAACCCTTAGAAGTACACAAAGAGTAGATAGTATATTTTTTTGTGGTCAGGCAGATAACACAAAAGTAAGACCAAAGAAAAATATAACCAAAGGTAAACTAAAGCAACAATAGTAGTGGGAAATTGTGGGCATGATCATGGGGTTAGTGGTGGTGGAGCTTGATAGATTGGGAGGACAATGGACTTGTAGATGTCGAGAGCATATTGTTTGCGCAGTTCATTAGTCATACCATTCATTTTGGTATTGACAAAATCAAAAACAGTGAGTAGCGATTCGATAGTTGATTCGTCAGTTGATCTTGATGTGGCGGCCTCCGCTGTTCTGTGACGAAACAGAAAAGGAGATCTCTGTGTCAACGTCTAATGGTGGTTTAGAAGTAAATTGGGAGACGTAGGTTTAGATTTGTCATACCTTACAGAAGAACAAGCAGCGATGTTGAAACCCAGATAATTTTCACTGATTTTCCTCTTTCGACAGTGGAGGCGGTGAGAAGCATTAATTTCTAGGGTTTGAGTGAAAGAGAAGGGGATGGATGAAAGATAAAAACATTATATTACATTTTTTTTAATTCCCAACTAAACTTATTCTTGTTCTGGGGGTAATTTAGACAAAGGAGCAAAGAAAAGTACTGGACATGGTCAAAGTATGTCAACGTGATATAGGTCCAAAGAAAAGTATGTCTAAACGTAATTTTTTCTTCTTTCCAAGCATCTGTTGGTGCTACTTTGGAAGAGTAATGCAAGTGAATAAGATATATTTTCGGAGAGACGGATGATTTTGTATACACGAAATCATTGATAAATGTGTTTCTTTCTCAGCATACAACCACAACGAATTGTTTTGTGAATATTCTTATAAATATTTAGTAAAGTTGTATCCTATAACTAGTTTGCGAGAATTTGTATTCTCTGAGAAACGTTTCCAGATCTGATGGAATCAGGTTTATATAGTTGAATATATTAGTTATTTTTAGATGTAATATAGAAAAAATTATAAAAACATATAAGAAATTTTGAGGTTGTCTAAATATATTTAAAAATATATACAAATAGTCAAAAGTAAATATTTAAAGTAGTTAAACAATACTCAAAACACCATCAATACTTATTAATATCTTTTGATTCTCCATCCAAATATTCAAATCAAACCAAATCTTATGTTAAGTTAAAGTGTTTTGGCATTACATTACTCAAATTTATATGTTATATATCATTTTTATTTCTTTTAGATTTATGAAATTTAAAGTATATATGAATTTTAAAATTTTAAAAATAATTTAAACGAGTTCTCCGAATCCGAACCGAATCTGAACCGAAATTTATAAATACCCGAATGGGGTTAAAATCTCTAACCCCAAAAACTCGAAAAGATCCGAACTGAACCGAATGGATATATGAACACCGACCCCTAGTGCTTTCCGCAGCTTTGTAATAACTAAAATACAGTAGAACCTCTATAAATTAATACTCGATAACTTAATCATCTCTATAAATTAATAAATTACACCGGTCCCAACTTGGACCGGTTTAAAATTTGACACAAATCGATAAATAATAAGTTAATATATTTTTAGAAAATTCTATGTAAATATATGACCCCATTAAATATAAATTTATAATTTATGTTTATACATATTTTATATAAGTAAGAACCTATCATTATATTGTTTGTTTTATATTCACAATGAAATTATCTTTATATTTTCTTAACACTTAATATATTTGTCATGAGATTTTGTAATATACAGTAGAACGTCTATAAATTAATACTCGATAAATTAATAATCTCTATATATTAATAAATTTCACCAGTTCCAACTTGGGACGGTTAAAATTTGACACAAATCGATAAATAATAAGAATATTTTTTAAAAAAAAAATCTATGTAAATATATGGCCCCATTAAAATTATAAATTAATCATTTATGTGTATACGTATTTTATATAAGTAAGAATCTACCATTATTTTATTTGGTTTATATTCATAATTTCTTAACACTTAATATTATTTTTCATGAGATTGTGTAATATATATCTAAAACCACATTTAAAATCAAACAGGTTAATTTAGAAAATTAAGAAAATTTCAAAGTCCCAACATTGTTAATTTATAGAGGTTTTGAGAATTTTTTTTCAAATTTCATTTTTTATTATCTTAGTATATATATACTTTTAATAATGAGATATTTAAAAAATGACACAATACTGAAAGGAAAATTATCAAATAATTTTTTGCAGTTATATTATTTTGTTTAGTATTTGTACGAAGGAAAACTGCAACTAAACATTCTTTACTTTTTTCTCTTTTGCAGTTAAATAGTTTTTAAATTTATTTTTTCAAAATTCATTTTTATTAACCTAAATATTTTTGATTAAGATTTGTAAAAAGGAAAACTACAATTAAACACTTTACTTTTTTTTACTCTTAAACCATTCTTAATTTTAAAAAAGAATTTATTACTATCAAATATTTTTTTGCAATTATCTTTAGTTTAGTATTTTAAAAATATAAAATTACTATTAAATAATATTTATAAGTACATTTTTTAACAAATTCGAATATTTATAAGTACATAATGGCAACAACATCAGACAATATCTGTTTTGCTAAACCATCTGAAACTGTGTTTCGCTCACGCGAAATTCAATTAAAAAAAAATAAACTCAAAAGATGCAACAAGGGAAGCGATGTCTGAGAGGATTCCATAGAGTTCTGCCAGAGAGGTCCCTGTATTGATTGCTTTCACAAGAGAAGCTGAATCGGATTCACATCTGATTCTTGAGATACCAAGCTCTTTGCATTTTAGGATGGCTTCCCGGAGAGCAAGACCTTCTGCCGCTAACGGAGTAGCGACATGGTGAGAGGGGGAAGGAAAAAGGGGAAGCCCTTCCTGATTCTTCAATTGTCCATCCCAAGCCAGCGATTTTGTGCTCCTCATTCCAAGCGGCATCCGATTTGACCAGGTA
Source organism: Eruca vesicaria subsp. sativa (assembly GCA_932364175.1). NCBI lineage: Eukaryota > Viridiplantae > Streptophyta > Magnoliopsida > Brassicales > Brassicaceae > Eruca > Eruca vesicaria. The sequence goes on along the minus strand of CAKOAT010263376.1, from coordinate 17,430 downwards.
GATTCTAGGTGCAGAGGAAACGGCGATGTGCAGCGTCAGTCTTTTTGCGTGGGAGGTAACAATTTGGCCCTCGGCCCATTCTCGAACAGATGCGATCGCTTTGGAGACTACCTCCTCCACCGAAAAGCTTCTGTTATTAAAGGCCAGGTTATTTCTTGCTGTCCATAACTGCCACATGATCCACAGTGCTAAGGTTCCAATTGATACTCCTGTCGGGGGTAAGCATTTCCTTGAACAGAAGTTGAGCCACAAGTTTTGTAGTCCTAAATCTAATGATCCGCTGTATTCAATGGCAGGGAACACAGGGGTGGAGTTCCAGACCTGTCGAGCAAACCCACAATGAATAAACAAATGATCAATAGATTCAGGTACAACGCTTGCATTTTCCTTCTAGTTGAACGTGTCTTGATATTAGGACATCTCCCACTGGGAGAGCTTCGTTGAAAGTTTTCCAAACGAATAGCTTTATCTTAGGTAGGGTTTGGAGTTTCCAAACGTTTTTCTTCCAGTCAAACTCTTGAGCATTGTGACCTTGATCAGTGTCTAATAGACGAATATTTAACGCTGTAGCATACCCAGTCTTTGTTGTGAACTCTCCAGTTTTTGTACCTAGCCAAATCAACTTATCAGGCGCTCCAGTCAGACTCGGTTTTATGGCCAGGATTCTCTGCTCCTCAAACGGTAGGACCAATCGAATTTTCGCTACATCCCATTCATTTTTGTCTGGTAAGAAAAGATCAGCCACTGTTAAATGTAGGAATATCTCAGGGGCAGGTCCCATAGGTCTGCATTGTTGATTAACATCGAGCCACGCCTTCTCCCAGATGTTAATGCTCTGCCCATTGCCTACTTCCCACCCTGAATTGTTGAGAATGATGTCTCTTCCAATCAATATCCCTCTCCAACCATGAGAAATGGAACTTTTCTCAGAGCAGGTGAGAAAGCTTTCATTTGGACAATATTTGCCCATAAGAGTTCTTGCTAGGAGACTGTCCGGGTTGTTAATGAGCCGCCAACTGAGTTTCGCTAAGAAGGCTTCATTGAAGCTTTGAATGTCTCGAAACTCAAGCCCTCCTTGGTCTTTTGGTTTAATCATTTTGGACCAGGTAATCCATGCCATTTTCTTACTGCCGCTACTCCCATCCCACTAGAAACGGGTTAGCGCTGATTGGATTTGCTGACAAAGCGATACCGGGAGTTGAAAGCAAGACATAGCATATGAAGGTACTGGGGATAGGACACTCTTAAGCATTATCATTTTTCCGGCAGTAGACAAAAATCGGTTTGATTATCCCCGAGCTTTTTGTTTGATCTTGTCTACTATCGATGCAAAAATATCCCGCTTCTTCCTTCCAAACAATTCCGGGAGTCCCAGATATTTTCCAGCCCCCCCCCCCCCCC
>CAKOAT010263376.1:1352-15929 GCA_932364175.1 Eruca vesicaria subsp. sativa | reverse complement strand
CGCAAATAGGAGGTGCGTTAGTCGGGGACACCCCCGAGCTACCTGAATTCCTTTGAGGGAACCCTCCTCCTGAGCTTTGTTACATAAACCCGATAGCACCTCACTACACAGTATGAATATGTAAGGTGACAGAGGGTTTCCTTGACGGATTCCTCTACTCGGTGTGACTCTTCCTCTGGGCGAACCATTGATGAGGAAGGAGTAGGTAACAGTGGAGACACATTGCATAATCCAGTTAGTCACTTTTGGTGAAATCCCAGCCTTTGTAACACTAGACGGATGAAGTCCCATTCCAACCGGTCATAGGCCTTGCTCATATCTGTTTTAACCGCCATAGAGCACCGTTTCTGAGCATCCGAAGTTTTCAGGTAGTGGAGAACTTCATGAGTGATGAGGACATTATCTGCTATTTCGCCTTGGCACAAACGCAGATTGCGTTTCCGAGATAATACTTGGTAACAGCGGCTGGATCCTTTTTGTCAAGATCTTAGAGATGATCTTGTAATAAACATTGCAAAGGGTTATGGGTCGGTATTCTGCCACTGTGTTTGGGCTGGTTACTTTCGGCATGAGGCAGACATGAGTGTCGTTTATTTGTTCCGGAAGTTTTCCTGAGATGAAGAATTCTTGGATTTCCTTAACAATGTATCCTCCTATGTTATCCCAGTTGGTGTGGTAGAAGCTGGCCGAAAAGCCATCAGGGCCAAGAGCTTTGTCAGCATGGATAGAGAAGAGAGCTTCTCGTATTTCACCTGCGGTAGGAGTGAGGATTAGTTTTTCATTTGTTTCTTCTGACACCATAGGCGATAGCGCATAGTTAATTGTTTCCTCTCTATTTCCCTCCACCGCTGTGAACAAGTCCCGAAAATAGGTGACAATGACTTGTTCAATATGTTCCTCTTGGTATTGTGGAATCCATTTGAGTCCTCAATGACAGCTATGGCATTTCTCCTCCTTCTGCTCTTGGAAACCGCATGGAAGTAACCCGAATTCCGATCTCCAAGGCTTAACCGCAAGACTCTGCTTCTCTGTCTCCAATATTCCTCCTCAGAGGCATATGCTGCATTTAATTCCTCTGAGACTTTAGAGATTAATTTTGTATCGTTCCTTGGGTCAGTGAGGGCCATTTCAAGCTCAGCTTTCTTTTCCTCAATGTGTTTCCTGCTGTTATAGAATCGTGTCGTACTCCATTCTATTAATTCTGAATGCACTATGCCAATTCTATGAACCGATTTATCAGGAGCACTCTTCCAGGCTTTATTAACCAGTTCCTTTGCTTCTGGATTATCTTTCAGTCTTCTATCAAATCTGAATAGACCCCGTCTCTTCTTTTTGTTCGGTTCAACAACAGTTATTAAGGGTCGGTGATCAGACCCTTCGTAGGCAAGGTATTGTGAGCATGCTGTAGGACATAATTCAGCCCAATCACTGTTGGCCATTGCTCTATCTAGCCTGCACCTCACAAGATAATCACTTCTCTTTCCACGCAAGGACAAGTAATCTCCCGTGTGTTGTAGGTCATATAGGTCACCCTCAGAGAAAAAAGTTTGGAAATCAGTGAATGAACTCTCTGAGCGCTCTGGTCCTCCTTCTTTCTCAGTGTTGTTGATCATGTCGTTGAAATCCACGGTCAAAAACCAAGGGGATTCCCGTGAGTCATTGAGAGAGATCAGGTACTCCCAAAGTAATCTTCTTTTTTTTATAATCTGTGTCTCCATACATAAATGAGGCATAAAACTGTTTTCCTTCATAGATAATGCAAGTGTCAATACAATTAGCTGAGGAACTTAGAATAGTAAGGTTGATTCCTTGTTTCCAAAGAATAGCTAGGCCCCCTGCACCGTGACCCACTGGTGAGACCAGAAAAGCATTGTCGAATTGAAGTTCTTCTATCTTCTTAGTAACAAAGGCGTCGGGATTTTTGGTTTCCATGAGAAACATAATGTCAGGAGAGAATTCTCTTTTCATCTCCTTTAGACGTCGAACTGTCCGGGGATTTCCCAAACCCTGACAGTCCAGCTATTTTTAAGGACCGGGAACAGAGTGGACCCAAAAATCCATCCTTTTCCTCTCTGTGGCTGGGATCAAATTGCAGATAGGCCTGTTATCTGAGCTTGTTGTGGATTGGTTCTGGTCTCTATTCCTTGAAGGTCCAGCCTTTGATTTCGTTTTTGATGTGGTTGTTGACGCTGCAGAGCCTTTCCTACGCGCTGGAGAAGGTTTTTGTGCAGGAACTCTTCTCCTCTTTTTTGTGTTTGTCTCATTTATCCTGAGTTGATTTTCCTGGTTCTTTTTCTTTCCAGGGGGCGTCCTGGTTTACGTTTCATGATCTTTGATGTCTCCGCAGGGTCTAGTTCTAGAGGAACTGGCGAAGGACCCAATCTCAGCTATGCTCAGTTGGATCTGCTGTTTTTGTATACTGCAGCATAGCGTTTCTCTGATCTCCCATGGCTTCATTGAAAGCTGTTGTGGGGATTGGAGCTTGACTTCTCTGAGAAGGATCCCCTTCTTTTGAAGGCTCGTGGTTATTTCTTGAAGAGCTAACTCCTATGTCTTTTGCCTCAGTGATTTTCTTTGGGATTTCTCTATAATAGCTTCTACTTGGTGGTTCCGGGAGACGACGGTAGTTAGCTTGTTCATTAGAAGGTCGAGACGACCGTTCCTGAACATATCTTGAATTGTCTCTATCTTGGTAGGACCTGCGCTGTGAACTTCTATCATACCAACTCCTAGGTTGCGGTTTATGTGTTTTGTGGTGTGGAGTTTCTCTGGTAAATCTGCGCTCATTGTGTTGTTTTTTGCTTGAAGCAGTGAAATGGAAACCTCCATAGGATCTATTCTGATTCTGATTTTCCTTCACTAGCTTCAAATTAGGATTGGCAGAATATGGCTTTTTCATTACTGAACCCGCTTCTTGAGCTGAGTTAGGGTTGGTTCTGCCAAGTTCTTCTTCTTGTACTGCCTTTAGAGCTTTTGCTTCTGCTCTAGCCACCAGCCATTCTTTCAATTCATGATCCAGCCTGAGACATTTGGTGCAGTGTTTGTCCAGCTTCATATACCAGGGTAGTAGGAACCTCGTCTCCATTTGGAAACTCAACAACTGATTCCATAATCAAGGGAAGGAGTCCATCAACATGTACTCTCATTCTTACATTCGTCGATGTTATCTCAGCTTTTTCATATATTCATATGTCTTCACCAATGCATTTAATGGTTGGTTCCGTCCACAGGTGAACGGGGAGACCTTGAACCTTGATCCAAAAAGGAATTAGAGCCGGGAAGGATGGGGATACAGTAGGCTACCAGCGCTGCAAGATAATCATCCAACGAGCATAATGGTAGGGGCGTTGCTCTAAAACGGCCAGTAAATCCGCTTCAGTCTCAAATTGAAACTGGAATAAACCAATTCCAAGATCTGCTCCTACTGGCTTGAATTCTGTTTTCCAATGCTCAGTGAAGAAGGGAATAAGTGACCAGACTTTTTGCACAGATTTGTTAGTGACTCGTCCTATCAGCGTCAAGGAGTGTTTGCGAATTAGGTCTGAGTTGTCTGGCTGTGGGGCTCTGACTCTCGCTGCACGAAGAGGTTGTTGTGTTCCCATCTCTACCCCTTTTCCTTTCTCAGCAGAGGATAATCTACGGTGAGCCATGTGTGGTCTACTGCTAAACGGAATCCCCTTAAGTCAGTAAAAAAGAAGTAAGTAAGTCTGAAACGATTCCAAGACTGTAATAGAAAGGTGAGATGCTCAAGCTAATGCTTCGGATGAGAGGTGGTCGTGAGCGTAACGGTAAACGTAGAAGACCAGGATTCCCCGGTAAAACACTTATATGAGGAACAGGATTTCACTGCTACTGTTGTTTCTCCTTTCTTCATTTCAGAGATAAGATGTCAACTGGATAGTAGACAGTAGACTCGATCTCGTGCCAAACTCTCAGCGACAGTCGTGATGTTGGTGAACGGCGGTCCCTCCGACCATAGTCGGGGGAAGAACCCGGCGAGTTAACCGCATAACTCATTTCCGACCAGTGGATTAACCCAAAAGGGCAGCAGAATTTGAAAACTTTACGGTTTATCCACTGGATATTCAGACAAAACGGGGAGAGGAGCTGTTTTGACTGACGGTTAATAGATCTCTCGGGAGATGTGCCTGGGAGAGAATATCAACCACTACCGAAAATTTTATGCAATTGTGCACTCTTTTTTCAGATCGTTTTTTTGGGTTTGAGTTCTTGGGCTAAAATTTTGGATCCAATAGATATTTATAAAAAAAATTTGTTCAATTTCAAATCAGATATTTTCGGTTTCAGGTTGGTTCGGATTCGGGTATTTAGGATATGAAAAAGACATAAAATACCCAACTTCTATCAATTTTGGTCAAAATTTGTCATATATACCTAAATGTTTATAAAATAACTTAAAATAAACTACCAATAACTAAAATAAATATTTTTCGACTTAAAATTTTTACGTTAAAAATTTTAAATTACTTGAATGTTATAAATATAATAATAAAGATTATTAACAAAAAATATTTCAACTAAATTTAAGTCATTTTTATTAGGTCGGATCTATTCAAGTTTGGATCTATTCCTATTGGTTTTTTCCACTTCTTTTAGGTAAAAACATTTGAACTCAATAGATGCTTGAGTATATTTTTGATTCGATTTTGATTTAAATATTTTCAATTCGGTTAAATTGTTTCTTCCTTTACGCCTAAAGTTTTTTCTAGACTCTTGTGAAAGCTTCCATGGTTTTTGGGTGGTGCTGGAAAATGGATCCCTCGGATCACCGGGTCTGGCCCGGATCCAATGTGTCCAGAGACCCAATATTACAAATTTAGCGTTTACAAATGGCGATTGGCTGCTAATTTTAATACCGAAACGCAAAATTAAAGTTTCAAACGCGCGTTATAGGTTACTAACAATGTCTCTGTAGCCGTCATAAAAACATATACAAAGAGAGCTAATGATAATCGAAGAGGAGAACTAAAACAAACCGACAAAACAACAGACTCTCTGTTCTCTCTGAGCAATGGCGAAAACCCTAGACGAATCCAAAAAGCGCAAATCCCTCAAATCCAAATCCAACAACAACAAGAAGCAAAAGACCAACGAACCCGAATCCTCAACGACGCCGTATTCATCAACCTCAAGCTCCGAGTCAAGCTCCTCCGAATCCGAATCTGAGCAAGAGGAACAATACAACCCCGAAGAGCTCCGTGAGCTTCTCCAACCCTACTCCAAGGACCAGCTCGTGGACCTCATCTGCTCCTCCTCCCACCAGATCGGATCCTCCATCTACTCCTCCGTCCTCCAAGCCGCCGACCGTGACGTCACCCACAGAAAGATCTTCGTGTACGGTCTCCCCTGGGAGACGACGCGGGAGACTCTCCACGGAGTGTTCGAAGGGTACGGAGAGATCGAAGAGTGTACCGTTGTGATAGACAAGGTCACTGGTAAGGCCAAAGGGTTTGGGTTTGTTACTTTTGGGTCGAGGAGAGGAGCTAAGGAGGCGCTTAAGGAGCCTAAGAAGAGGATTCTTAATAGAATGGCGACGTGTCAGTTGGCTGCGATGGGGCCTGCTGGGTCTGGGAAGGGGCAGGAGCAGAGTGGTCCGGTGAAGATTAGTCTGATGGGACAGGGACAGGGACAGGGGCAACAGCAGGTGTTTAACGGTGGTGGGATGGCTCCGTTTATGATGGGGAATCAGTACCATCCGGTTTATGGAGGTGGAATGTTGGGGAATCCGGCTTTGGTTGCAGCAGCAGCAGCAGCAGCGGCTGGTGGAGGAGGAGGAGGGTACATGTATCCGATGTTGGCTAGTGCGTTGACACATGGTGGTGGGTTAGGTCAGATGGGTGGGATTGGTGATCCAGGTTTGGGGGGGTCTTACTTTGGAGGTGGTCAGAGTCTGCCTAATGCTTATTCTGATTCGGATAGTGGGAGAAAAGGGAGTAATGGTAAAGATTCGGATGCTGGTGGCTCGTTTAATGGCTACTCAAACTGTTAACGGGTACGTTCACTTGTAACCTCTAGTGTTATGTTTTGACCATATTCTTCTGGTTTAGGTGTCTTTTGGACAAACATATGTTGCATTATTGGTAATAGTTGCTTAGTTATTAGGATTGATAAGTAGATAAAATGGGTTAAGGCTTTGTGGTAGTATCTGGAATTTCAGCTGACATGATGATGGGAATGAATAGTTTAAAATTTAGGTTAGCGTTTTCATTGACGGCCTTAAAGAATCTTCTCTGGAATGTGTTTTTTAAAGATTTGATGAGAAGATGATGTGTCACAGGACCAAGCTTTTGTTTTCTTTATTTTCATACCGTTTGGTTTTGGTTTTATCTTTACAGATTCTGGTTTTATAGTTTTGTAAATGCCATTTAATTTTACTTTCTCTATTGATTGTGTAAGATTGGTGGTGGAGGCGGGGATTGAAAGTTGTTGAGCTTTGTTTTCATTGATACATTGTATTTTGTTTTATTTATTGGCGTAATTGGTTTTAGTGTTGCACTTGCACTGAGTTTTATTATCTGATCATTCACTATCTCTTCCGCTAAAGCTGGTTTTGGTATAAATGTCTGGAATGAACAATAAAACCTTAGCATGAGCTTCTCTTGCTGTTTCTCATTCATGGTTTTAGATTCTCTAGTTTTGTTTTCTTATATTGTTTTAATGTTTATCCCTTTGATTTCTTTTGTTTTCATTTTGGTTTACATCTGTTGTTTTGTTTTTTATATTGTTTTGATGTTTGTCCCTTTAATTTCTTTTGTTTTCAATCTGGTTTACATCTGTTGTTTTGTTTTTTTTTGTCTTAAGCTTTTTATAAAGTTGTGTTTGGTTTTGTTTTCTTGAACTCAAACTTTGCAGATGACGTGAGCTGAGCATGAGAATGATAAACATGCAGTTCTGGAATTTAGCTTTTGTTTCTCCCATCTATGTTTCTTCTGTTTCGCCTTGTCTTTATTGATATTTTTATATCAATTCAGTATTTCGTTTTTGTTTTACTTTTTGTATGTTTTTTTTTTCACTCTTGTTGGATGCAGTTTGATAGACAGTCTTACTCTAATAAAGTCATTGTGGTTATTTGTTTATCGATCTTTGTGCAATCTGTATGGCCTCGTCGCTTATGCCAACTCCTTTGTGTTCCAGAGGAGTTGCATGGTGTTTATTTTGGATCATGTGAATCCTCGGATGATCAAACTTTGTACTATGTTTGCATTAGGACTCAATAAGATTGAATTTGTTGTCCTTCATAATTGCTAAATTGGACCGCTGAAATGGCTAGATATGCACATATATAAAAGATTAAACTGGTGAACAAGGAGCTGCAACGGTAAACAAAGGTCTTTTTGATTTATGGAACAACAGAGAGACACAGTGGATGCTAAAGAAGCTGATGATGCCTTAAGATACTCTTCAGGTAAAAACCCAAAACAAGTTTTGATTTTGTGAATCTAAATCGTTAGCAGATCAAAGTGGTTGGTTGTTTACTTCTTCCTCTTCTTTGGGGGCTGTAGCGCCTCTTCCTCCTCATCTTCTTCTTCTTCTTCCTCTTCCTCCTCTTCCACCTCCTCTTCCTCTTCTTCACCACCATCGTCATCCTCCTCTTCTTCATCTTCATCATCATCATTGTTTTCATCATCATCATCATTGTCGTCACCCCCTTCAGGTTCATCACCATCATCATCTCCAGCTTCACCATTCTCACCAGGACCACTTGCAGTTCCTTTCTTAGTCTCCTTTACTTCTTCTGCGCCATCATCTTCACCACCTTCTTCATCTTCCCCTCCATCATCATCACCACTATCACCATCTTCATTGGTTCCATTGCCTTCCTCTGCATCAACAACCTCGTTTCCATTATCTTTAACATCACTCTCCAAGACAGCAACCTGCAGTTTCATATCACAGTTTACCAAAACAAACAATCTTTTGTTAATAATACTATTCTGAAATGGGCCGGATTAATGCTGAGCTGGGTCATGGGCTTCTTCCTTTAGCACTAAAAGGTTATCTAGAAGTAGCATAATATATGGAATATACCTTTTTGATATTTTATTAGGCCCCACAACATATTAATTTTTAATTATTTTATCTTCATATATTCTGCTCATTAAAGCAACCTTCCTCAACTAATATGGCTTTTATTATATACACCCTCCCAATATTTCACCAATATTAAATAAAATTTATTTATTTTCTCCAACCACCCATTCCAACGCTTTAAAGTCGGTCAAGCTAGGTCTTTTATTTGAACTTATAGTCGGTCAAGATAGTTTTGTACATACAATTTTAATTTTATGTGAAACGATAAATACATAAACCCATCATATACAATAAATTATCGTTTTCCTCAAATAATTAGTTTTTTGGTTGGCTTAAAATCAAAATAAAATTATTTTGATTTTCTTTTAAAATAAATTGGTTCATTGCGCCCGATAATACTTATTATAACTTTTAGGGTCTAATACTAAAAAAAAAAAAAGAATTTGTTAATCAGTAACAGAAATGTTAAAGATAAAAAGTTCGGTAAACACAGGGAGAGACTTGCCTGATAGAGAAGCTCTATCAAAGAGGAAAGCACAGTAGCCGTTAGAGCCGACACGGTGAGCATTAGCACTGAAGCGCTATCAACCACCAACGACAACTTCAAACCTTGTTCTTCCCACTCCATCCTCTCTCTCTCTGTCAACTCTGTCGTTAAATGAAACACGTTAGATCTGCAGTAACAATAACAACTACTATGTCAGAAGCAATTATAAACAAACAGAGGACTGAAAAATTTCACAGCAATTTTAAACAAAACAATCATTTGTGACAAAAAAAAAACATTTAAGTTAAAGAACAAAAGAGACATAAAGAAGAAGGAGATAAACGTACTGGAGAATAAAGGAAAGAAACTAGAAGAGATGAGCTTTGTTCATGAATGAAAGAGTGTTTGAGATTTGTGTGATCAATGAAGAGTTTTCAGAAACTCAGATATAGAGAGAAGAGAGAGAGTGTATGAAGCTGCCCGTAGTTGTTACTACGTTCCTCCGGGCACAACGGGCAATGACTCTTATGTGATTCATCTTCAAGTTGACATGCCCGAACCTGCCACGTAAGCCCAACAAGTGTGGGCTCTCTCTGTTATGTCATTCATATTATGCCGACCAAGATCTTCTCTTCTATGTATCTCTAATTATTCTTCCTATTTCACAAATAATATTATATAAAGTGTCACTCTAAAATTCATAATTTATACTATTTTGAACTTAATATAAATTACTAAATATGATATAATAAAAAAATTATTAATCCTGAAAATTATTGATTACATAAATTTACAACTTTGATCAAAAATAAAATAAATATATAACATCAATATACTTTAATCATTTTTAATATGTATGAACTTTTCATGAAAGAAGGGAGTATAATGTAGTCAATGTTAATTAAAGAAAAAGCTTTTGTAAACAAAGGGAACATATTCTCTTCTTCATCTTCTTCACTTTCTTTCTTTTTAATTGTTCTCGGTTCCATTACTCTCTCTCTCTTTCTCTTTGATGCTTTCCTCAAAACATCTCCATCGTTCATATTATCCTTCTCCTTTAACCACCATAATCTCTATAGTACTAAAGAGTCTCAAATGCTATGTCGTCATATTCTAATCCTCAATAATGATGACAGCAATACAACATATAAACCAATAAAGAATAGTGATGGTTACCCTCAAATCAAGCCATACCTAAATCTCTACGTTTGGTGCTGATATGTAAGTATTGTACAATGGCTCTTGAGTTAGATCACCAGTAATCCCGGCAAGAACAAAACCCATTTTTGAAATGGTGAAACCTTGTAGCATCTCTCACTATTATCTCCCTTCCCACAAGCTTGGAGATGAACTTTATAGCCGTATGACAATCATTACACACTCTTAGATTCTTCATGATCCTTAACGTGGTTTTATCAGGAGTGCTAATCAGCCCAAAAGCTATTGCTAGCTTCTCACTATGGTGCCTTAGAATCTGCTCCTTAACCTCTTCTTCTAGGTCGTGTAGTACTGAAGCTGTGTCAGGAATATAACCCATTTTCTTTATCTCATCCCATATCTTCTTCATGGTTATGTAAATCTCCTTCTTCTGTGGATGAATCCCATCTTCAACTCCGAAGACATGGACTTTATGCTTCACTTCAATCCAGCTAAAACCTTGTTCTTTCTTCACTCTCCCATCCTTCATTGATTTTCTTATCTTCGCAGCCTCGTCCCATTTTCCACAAGCTGAGTATAAGTTAGCCAAGGCTGAGTATGCTCCACTGTTCTCTGGCTCGATTAAAAGCAATCTCTCTGCTGCAATTTTCCCAAGATCAACGTTCTTGTGAACCCTACAAGCAGAAAGCAGTGAACCCCATGTCACTACATCTGCCTCAACCGGCATCTTTTCGATGAACTCGTATGCTTCCTGCAATAAACCAGCACGTCCAAACAGGTCCACCATACAAGCGTAGTGGCTAAGAGTAGGTTTAATCTTATCCACAGTCTTCATCATTTCAAAGTATTGACGTCCATGATTGACTAAACCAGCGTGAGTACAAGCAGAGAACACACCAACGTATGTTATGTGATCAGGTCTTAGCCTCTCCATCAGCATTGTCTCAAAGAGCTCAAGTGCTTCCTCTGCGTGACCGTGCTGTCCCAAAGCAATAATCATGGAGGTCCAGGACACTGTATCTCTTTCAGACCGTATCAAATCAAACGCCCGTCTTGCTGATGTAATGCTACCTGCCTTTGCATACATAGTTATCAACGCATTGCTGACAGAAACCGAATAAACTTCCCCTGACTTTACAGCATTCCCATGGATCTGCTTGCCGTGACCCAACGATGCTAAGCTTGAAGATACACTTAACATCGCTGCAAGTGTGTAGCTGTTCGGTCTCTGTCCTCCCCCAACCATTGTTCTGAAAAGGTTTATAGCTTCACCGTACAAACCGTGTTGCTCATATCCAACGATCATAGCGGTCCACGCAACTACATCACGGTCTTTCAACGAGTCAAATATAACCTTAGCTTGGTTCATATCTCCAAGCTTAATGTACCCATCAAGCAAAGCTGTAAAGCCTTCAATCTTGAGATCAACACTTCCTCTCTGCTCAATAATCCTTCTCGCAGTTTCGATCCCTCCACACCTCGAATACATACAGATCATAGCGTTCAACACGATTCCAGAGACATCAAATCCTGTTGCGACAATATGAGAATGAATCTGCTTCCCAACACAAAGCTTCTCAAGGTTAGCACAAGCAGATAACACACTTGATAGAGTGAATCTATCCGGCGACAAAAGAGACTCTCTCATCATCTTTGAAAACATGTCTAAAGCTCTGAGATCATACCCTCGCTGATTATAACCAGCGATCATAGAGTTCCAAGTAACGATATCTCTCTCATCCATTTCCTCAAACTGCGCCATAGCAAGATCAACCTGACCAACCTGCATATATAAAGCTATCATAGCGTTCCAGCTTGATACATCTCTAACCACCATTCTATCAAAAACAACTCTTGCCATCAAAGGATCACCACATTTCGCATACATACTCAGCAGTGAGTTAGAAACCGAAACGTTACTCGAAAGGCGAAGCTTAACGATGAAAGTATGAACCTTTCGACCTGTACTCAACGACCCATTTGCAGCAACGGAAGCAAGAACATTCGTGAGCGTGAACTGCGTCGGTTCAACACCTTCCTTCATCATCTCCCCCATAGTTCTTACAGCCTTTTGGTACTGACCAACCTTCTTGAACCCTACGATCATCGTGGTCCATGAGACAGAATCCTTCTGAGGCATTTGATCAAAGAACTCTCGCGTGGAATCCATGTCTCCTTGTTTCGAATATGCAGAGAGAACTGTGTTCCATGAGAAGGCAGTTCTCAGAGGCATTTCGTCGAACAGTTTGCGTGCGTGGAGGGTGTAGCCTGTTTTTGAGTAGATATTCATTAGATTGTTGATGAGGTAGACGCTGAAGAAGAGACCTGATTTGATGACGCGGCAATGAACCAGTTGAGCTGTGAAACGAGCATTGTTGGAGTTTAGAGATTTTTGGAGGAGATTAGTGCAGAGTTCTAGTAGAGTTGGTGTGGAAGGTGGTGGAACAGGAGCATCCATCATTGGGAAGCTGACAGAGATATAAAACCGTTACAACTTCAGAAGATGTGTTCTAAATTCCGTTACAACTCTGCGTTTTAACTTGGCATCAAAAATCCGTTTCAGAGGAGTAGCTAAAACTTTCTGTCGTCAATTCATTGCGATTTTGGTCATGTTCGTTAACTGAAAACTGTATATACAATGGTCTGTTTCGACTGGATTATTTCTTTTGTTATATTCGGTATACTAGTTTAACATTGTCCTAGATTTTGATCCTTGTCCACATTTTGATCCGCATTTTAAAAGCGCGGTTGTTTTATTAACAAATTTTTATATGAAAGTATTTGAGATTATTATATATTATTATGTTATAAAGTTTTATTAGACCAAAAAATATTTTTTTAAACAATTATATAATTTATGAAGTATCTTATTTGAGTTTTTTTTTACTTATATAATTCTCTTTTAGGCATGAGCATTGTACACGGATCCGAAAATCTAAACAAAAATCGATAAAAAATACATGTTCGGTTGGGGTTAGATAAAAGTCTATTGGGTAATTTTAGACCCGCGGATCTCTATTTGACTTCGGAACCTATCCGAAACTCGATCATCTACCCAAAAGTACTTGAAATATTTTGTGTATATGATATAATTGGGTATTTTGAATATTTTTGGTATTACTAGTATTTTTTAAGTTTTAGGTTTGATTTTTGGCTATAGTTTCAAGTTTAAAATTTGATCTTAAAAAATAAATATATCTATATATATATATATAGTGGTATTTGGATAAAAGTTTGGATATTTTTTGGTTTTTTGGATCTGATTTCGAGTTAATTTTCCGATATTTTTGAGTATTTGAGTATATTCGTATTTGTTTGGGTTTTCATGAATTTTTCATGTTTTGGGTATTTTCGGACTTTCAGGTACGTCGAGTCTTTTCCAAGTTCTAAATATCCAAACCGATATGGGACCATTAAGTATGCAAAATTATAAGTATTTATAGGTATTTAAATTATAGATTCAAACCCACTAAGACACAGAGAAACTGACACAAACCAATAAATTTCAAATATCTTATTAGGTCCAAATGTTTAGGACCTAAGGGATTCAAATCCGCAAGAAACCGATGCGTACTCGACCCAAATGCCCTTTCATACTCTCTCATTATATTTTTGGTGTATTTTTGTAAAAGTTTCATTTGCTGAGTCGATAATATTTAAGATTTACTTGGCAAATTTTGGATAATTTAATAGTATAGATTTATTAACAGCTTTTAAACTTTTATTAAATAACATATTTTTGTTATAAGTACTTTTTATAAAAATTAATTAATGTACTATATAGTTTTTTTTAACAGATGGTTTGTTAAAATGTTTTTTTTATCAAATTGATTTTCTAAATATTTAAAACTATATAATGTAAGATAATATGATATAATATGTTAAATTTTTAATAATTTATGTTTAAATATTATAGGTCTATTTTCGAGATTAAGATATGGTGTATAACATTTTTGCATAACAACCATAATGTTAGACGATAAATTATTTGTAGAAAAAATGTATCATATGAAATGAAGAATAGTAGTAATAATAAAACATTTTAAATATTGTATAATTAGGATAATAATTGGTAAGACTATAAAGATATTAAATATTTATATTTGGGTAATACAATAATAGATTTTTAAAATGATTCTCTGTTATAGATTTTAAAATATACATTTACTAAGGCGAATCCAATATACACCAATGACTATGATTTGAGTAGATATAAGTTTGGTTTTACGTCATCATGCCTAAAAAATATAAACAGTAACAATCTTTTGATTATGTATAAAAAATTATTAAAAGATCCATTTTTTAATTAATACTAATGTAATGTTTTCTATATGTAGTATACACGTGAAATGATAACATGTGACTAAGATGAATAATTAGATACATAAGTTCATGTTTTAATTAGATAGAATAAAGCGTATATTAATCCCTTATTACAATACTTAGATTATTAATTAGATGCTAATAATAGGGGAATGTAAGACCAATAAATAAAATGACTATTTACCATTAATGAAATGATGCAATAACTTTGTATAAGTAGATTTTTCAAGACTATTTCCTTTTTAATAGTATAGATATAATTTTTTTTATTTACATACTATTACTAAGATTAAATAAAAAACTAGAAAATATCTGAATCCAAACTAAAACTAATTAAATATCTGAAAAATTCAAAATCATAGTAGGGCTTTTTGCAAATTTGACTCAAAACTCCAAGTCAAACACAAAACTAACCTCTTCTTTTGACTCATCTTGTTTTTGTCCTATTCACCCCACATCTTCATTTTATTTACGAAAATGCCATTTATATGTTTTTTGAATTTTTTTTCGAAAATGGCATTTTTACTCTCTCAACCTCATCATCTTCAAGTATTTAC
>CAKOAT010263265.1:13066-45010 GCA_932364175.1 Eruca vesicaria subsp. sativa | reverse complement strand
TATAAAACGATCTTCGAGTTTTTATAAAACGATCTTCGAGTTTTATAAAACGATCTTCGAGTTTTTATAAAACGATCTTCGAGTTTTATAAAACGGTATTAATCATTTTATAAAATGATTTTGCGGAAAATAATGGTTCCATCTTTTACAGAAGCTATCGCAGACGTTGATTTCGAGATTACGGTTTTCGACACCAACAACTGCTCAACCCAATTGTTTTGATCCAAGACAATGGTGTTTTTGTAGGATCGTAACAATAAAAGATTTAAGAATCGGAATTTTAAATCCTTGAGGCTTAGGAGAAATCAACAAAGAAATTGAATGAGAATAGAACATCAATGAGATTTATTGATATGAAGGTTCATTACAATAAGTGAATACAAATGTAAAGTGAATCTTGAAATCCTTAAGACGCGTTCTTAGTCTCAAAATGAGAAGCGGATCTCTCCAGACAGTTCCATGGTTTCTGTGAATGACCTCGTGAGTGAAGGGCGAACCTTCTTCCGAACACGAACTAGCCGCCTTGATCTTTGTTGGATTATCGAGTGCGACTGATTTCGTGTCGATTTTGAGTAAACCAGATTCGTGGGTTTTGGTTGGAGTATGACTGGACCCTTGAAAGGGCTGCCTACGTACTTCGTTAGAAGATCAAGTCATTCGTAGTTCTTCTTTTCCCGAACAAAAGTGGCCCGGAGACGCATTTGATCAGGTGAGTAAAAGTGGTTTAGACGCATTTACCCAGTAGCGATGAGAGTGCCGCTCGTCGGCAAAAGTGGCTCGGAGGCGCATTTGCCCGATGAGGTTTTTTTTTTTTTTTTGTGTTGGCGAGTACGCTACACGTAGTAACGTTTGAGGTTCAAAGAGTTCCGGGATCGCGGGAGTGGCTCTCCCGATGATGTCTGAAGTCTGTACACCCCTGGTTTGACCACTTTAGTTATCTTGTAAGGGCCTTCCCAATTTGCTCCGAGCTTTCCGGCTTTCCATTCTTTCGTGTTCTCGAACACCTTGCGAAGGACGAAATCTCCGAGCTCGAGTGGTCGGGAATGAACTTTTTTGTTGTAGTAACTTTGTATCTGGTTTTGATAGTTTTGGATCCAGAGCAATGCCTGGTCGCGGCATTCTTCGAGTTGGTCCAAGGCATGAAACATCATTTCCTCGTTAACATCTTCATTTTGTGGGAGCTTGGCGCGACGTAAGCTCGTGACATTGACCTCCGCTGGTGCCATTGCTTCGACACCGTAGGCGAGGGAGAAAGGGGTGGCCTTAGTTGCACCTCGCGGTGTTGTTCGGTGTGACCAGAGGACGCCGTCTAATTCGTCGGCCCAACACCCCTTTTTGAGGTCCAATCGTTTCTTGATCCCGTCGAGGATTGTTTTGTTCGTAGCTTCTGCTTGTCCGTTTCCCTGCGGATGTCTCGTGGTCGAAGTGCTTAGCCTTATCCTCCATCGGTCGCAGAACCCTCGGAATTTGGTCGAGATGAATTGCGACCCGTTATCCGTCACGATTTCGTATGGAAGACCGTGACGACAGATTATATTTTTCCATACGAAGCTTTGTACTTCGTTGTCGGTGATGTGAATAAAAGTTTCTGCTTCGACCCATTTGGTGAAATAATCGGTCATAACGAGGACGAAGCGACGCTGTCGGGAGCTCGGCATAGGTCCGATAATGTCCATTACCCAACGCATGAACGGGTACGGTGCGGTAGTCGTCTGAAGAAGTTCGGTTGGTCGATGAATTATGTGTGCATGTCGTTGACATTTATCGGAATGACGGGCGTAGGTCTCGCAATCGTCCACCATTGACGGCCAAAAGAAGCCCGACTTCTTTACTTTTAACGCCAGCGCTCGTCCTCCCGAGTGGTTTCCGGCTGCTCCTTCGTGGGTTTCCGCCATGACAAGGCGTGCTTCTTCGCCATGTAAGCATCGTAGCAGAACTTTGTTCGACGTCCATCGGTAGAGAATCCCATCGGTGAGCACGTAATTCGTACTCTGGGGGTAGTGTACCGTCGGCCAGATAGTTGATGATCGGTGTTCGCCAGTCGGGAAATTCTTGTTCGGGGTGGTCGATATATGGAGGACGATCATCGTTTCCCTCTTCGTCGGGAGTATCGTCGACATCCATGGATTCGGAGACCGAGGCCACGGAAATCTTTGATTTGCTTACAACTGTTATGCTCGGATCGTCGATTTTGTGTATGGGTATGGTTCTTTTCACTTGATCGTGGAGCTTACTCCCGAGGGCGGCGAGGGCGTCTGCACACACATTCTCTCCTCTTGGGACCTTCGTTAGTTCGAAAAAGTTGAAGCTCTTGGCAAGGTCTTGGACGAGTTTGAGGTATGCGCCCATGCGTTCGTTACGAACATCGTAATCCCCATGATACTGACTGACGACGAGTTGCGAGTCACAGTAGGCGCTCAGACGTTTCGCGCGAACTGCCTTTGCTAGCCGGAGGCCGGCGATTAATGACTCGTACTCGGCTTCATTGTTTGAAGCGTTGAAACGGAAGGTGAAAGATTGTCTGATGAGTTCGCCGGTTGGAGATTGAAGTTGCACTCCCGCGCCTGAACCATTGGTAGTAGACGAACCGTCAACGTGTAGTATCCAATTTCGATCGGGTATGACTAGTAGTTGCTCGAGCTCGGGGTATAACTCTATCATAAAATCGGCAAAGACTTGGGATTTCAGTGTGACGCGGTTCTTATAAGTTATGTCGTATTCGCTAAGCTCGATCGCCCATTTAGACAATCTTCCCGACTGATTGGTGTTGTGCATCACGTTCCGCAGCGGTTGATCTGTGAGGATCTCGATTGCGTGCGACTGGAAATAAGGGCGTAGCTTTCTTGCGGAAGTGATAACAGCGAGTGGCATCTTTTCCAGCGTCGGATAGCGCGTCTCAGGGTCTGTCATCCGCTTACTCATGTAAAAGATCGGTTTCTGTTCCCCCCTGTCGTTCTTTATTAGGACGCTGCTGACTGCTCTCGATGACGCTACGATATACAGAGAAAGGATATCCCCGTTATCTGGTTTGGCGAGGACCGGTGGTGTTGTCAGGTATTGTTTGAGCTGAGCGAAGGCCTCCTCGCATTTGTCATCCCATATGAAGCGTTTGTTACCGCGAAGGAGTTCGTAGAAGGGCAAGCATTTATCCGTAGAACGTGAGATGAATCGATTTAGGGCTGCTATTCTGCCGGTCAGTCTCTGGACTTCGCGGGCGTTCTTCGGGCTCGAGAGATCTAATATTGCTGAGATCTGCTTTGGGTTCGCTTCAATTCCTCGTTGTGTGACGATATATCCGAGGAACTCTCCGGATGTTACTCCAAAAGTGCATTTCGCCGGGTTCAATTTCATTCCGTATGCATTCACTATATCGAAGCATTCCTGGAGGTGGGAGAGATGGTCATCGGCGCGAAGTGATTTGACGAGTATGTCGTCGATGTATACCTCCATCGTTCGACCGAGCTTGTCGGCGAACATCTTGTTGACAAGTCGTTGATAGGTAGCGCCAGCATTCTTTAAGCCAAAAGGTATAACTTTGTAGCAGTATGTCCCTCGATCGGTGATGAAGGATGTTTTCTCTCGGTCGTCGGGATGCATCATGATTTGATTGTACCCGGAGAACGCATCCATGAAGGTGAGCAGCTCGTTTCCGGCTGTCGCTTCCACGAGTCGGTCGATATACGGGAGCGGGAAGCTGTCCTTTGGGCAGGCTTTGTTGAGGTCGGTGAAATCTACACAAAATCGCCATTTCCCACTTTTCTTTTTGACAACAACGGGATTAGCAAGCCATTCCGGATATCATACTTCAACGATCGAACCAGCATCCAACAGGCGATCGATCTCGTCATTGACTGCTTTTGCTCGTTCCGGGCCGAGGCGACGACGTTTTTGCTTTACCGGTTTGAAAGTCGGATCTACGTGGAGCTTGTGGGTGGTGATCGTCGGGTCGATTCCTTTCATATCGGAGGTCGTCCAGGCAAACGTGGAAGTGTTTTCCCGGAGGAAAGCGATGATGCTTTCTTTTCTATCGTCCAGCAAGTAAGCGCCAATTCGGACTACTTTACTCGGATCGCTTTCGTCGAGGAGAACTTCGATGACTTCCTCTTTCTGTGGGTAAATCTTGTGTATGGGATTAGCGACGACGTTGACGTGTGAATTATCCTGGCGGAGTTTTACAGCTGCTACCAGTAACTCGCGCGCCGCTCGTTGATCGCCACGCAGAGTTCGGATCCGGCCGTCGTTACCCGGGAATTTGACACATTGGTGCAGAGTCGAAGAGACTGCCTTCATTGCGTGAAGCCATGGCGTTTCGAGTATGACGTGGTAAGGTGCTACAGTATTTATCACCGAAAATTTCACGGTCTTCGTTACACCGCCTGCGTATATGGGAAGTCGGATGGTTCCGATAATTTCTTCAGAAACTCCGTTGAATCCCGTGAGGGTCCGATTGGAGGGCTTCAAGTTCCGGAGATCGATCTCCATTTTTTTCGAGCGTGTTTAGGAAAATGAGATCCACAGAGCTTCCCGTATCAATTAGGACTTTCGTGACTTCGCATTCGCCGATCCCGAGTTCTACTAGCAGCGGGTCGTTATGCGGCATATTTACGCCGACAGCGTCCGCTGGCGTAAAGGTGATTGGCGGGCTATCTTCTGGTTTGGATGGCCATTTTTGGGAAGCGATTGCTTGAAGTTGGTGAGCTTTGACCGACCGGACCGAATCTCCGCATGGGGGGGATCCGCCCATGATGACATTCAACCGTGTTTCCTCCCTCACTTCCTCCCATGTTTTAGTGGGGGGGAGCTTTCTTTCTGTTGAGCAACTGCCTTAAATCTGGTGTTTTCGCCTTATCCAACACGTGCCTCAGATCTGTGATGGTATGCTGGGGAAGGTCGGTTGCGACAGATGTTGCGCCGTTTTGTCGGCGCGCTTTCTTCGAGTTGATGTGTTCGCGGAGGTCGTCGGTCTTTCCTTCTTGACGACGGGAGTTAAGATATGCCCGGAGGTCCGTAGATCCTGCATCATCGTCCGAGGACTGGTCTCCCTGCGTGAGGATGACTTGAATTCGTTTTCTGTTTTTCGGTTGTGTGTCATCGGGTTCTTGCTCGTCTCGAGGGTGCTCTGTTGCGTTTTCCTCGTCGGACATGCCTAGGCGGTTTTCTTCTTCGCCCCGGGACTTATCGGTTGTCTTCTTAGATCTTTTATCTTTGTTCTTGCTCCAGCTCTTTTCAGCGTTAGTCCTCGGCTTTGGTGGTTCAGCTTTTATCTGCCCCGCTGCGTATTTTGCGATAAGATGCTCGGCGAGATGTCTGCAGTCCTTCGTATCATGGCTCTTGGTATTGTGATATTTGCAAAATTTGTTCGTCTCGGTCCGTCGGGGGGACCGAGAACCGGATGGTGATTTGGCGTCGCCATCTTCACGGTAATAGTGATTCCACCCTTTTCCCCGGACAATGACAGTTGATGGAGGGGATTCATCGCCTTCGACGTGGTAGATGTATCCCTTCTTTCGGTCACTGCGATCTCCAGAGGAGTGTTGACGGGGTTCTTGTCGCGAATCTTGTCGGGAGTCGTGACTCTTCGTGGTTCCTGGTTTATCTGGGTTCCGTTTGTTAAGGATTGCGCGAGTGTCTTCCTCCATGCGGATAAAATTATGGGAACGGGCGATAGCATCCTCTAATGATGTGGTTGGACTTCGGTAGAGATCCTGGCGGAACGGCGAATGTACGTAAAGTGCGTTCTGGAGTGCCTCGACAACCATGCTATCCGGAGCGTTGACTTTGGAAGCCAAAGTTTTGAATTTTCCCATGAACTCCTTGAGGCTCTGACCGGAAGTTTGTGACATCTTCCAGAGGTCAGAGGCCGTGGTTCCCTGGCGAGTGAACATGATGTAATGTTTTAAGAATGCCGAGGATAGGTCGTGAAAGCTATCGATGGATTTTTCGGTCAATCGAGAGAACCATGTCAGTGCTGGTCCGGTGAGACTCTCGACGAAGAGCTGACAGAGTCCGGCGTCTCTCTCTTCGTCGGAAAAACGGGACCTTCCCATCACGATGTTGAAGGCGGTTACATGATCTGTCGGGTCACTTTCTCCGGCGTAGGTAGGGAGTCTGAGTTTCTCGGTCAGGCGGATCTTGACGCTACTTATTCGCGCGGTGAAGGGAGTTCGCAGCGACTCAGCTAGGACGCGGTCGATCTGGGGTGCGGCGCTTGTGGCGTGATGGATCTGAGAAGTTATGGTCTGGAGCGACAGTTTGAGCTCAGCAATTTCTCGTGCGGTTTGAGACTCGGAATCGCCAACTGGTAGAACGGGATCGTCCGTCGGGGTATCCTCGGACTGCATCGGCTGGTTCGCAGGCGTTGGTGTAGGGTTGGTATTGAAGAGGAAACGGCGGACTGAAGCCACGTCACGAGTCGCCCCTTCCGGAGGTGAAAAGATGGCGGCGATAGCCGCGAGTTGAGCGTTAGTTTCCTTCTGGGCTTCGTCTTGCTGAGCGAGACGGGCCATGACAGAGTCCATGAAAGTTTCGAGGGTCGGGACGGCTGGAGTTTCCTCTGGTTGTATATCGGGAGAATCTACTTCATCGTTCGGCATGTTCGTCACACTGCTTCGTTATGCCCCACGGTGGGCGCCAACTGTTTGAACCGAGTTCGGTGATAACAAGTAAGTAATCGACGGTAACTCGTCGGTGGGTTATTTCGAAGATGTGAGCGAACAAGTAAGAAATGAAGAGAGATTTTANTTTCCTCTGGTTGTATATCGGGAGAATCTACTTCATCGTTCGGCATGTTCGTCACACTGCTTCGTTATGCCCCACGGTGGGCGCCAACTGTTTGAACCGAGTTCGGTGATAACAAGTAAGTAATCGACGGTAACTCGTCGGTGGGTTATTTCGAAGATGTGAGCGAACAAGTAAGAAATGAAGAGAGATTTTATTGATCAAAACGAAGATTACAAAGAAAACAACGATGCTCGGAAGCCTCGTTGTTGTACGGACAGATCTAAGAACAACGCTTTGGTGAAAACCCTAGTTCGGCTGCGGCTTAGTCAGTCTATTTTCGGATCCTCTTTTCGTTCTCCATCTCTTCGTTTTTATAGGTTGTTGTACGGAAAACCTAATGGGCCGTATCCTTCGCTTCATGGGCTTCCTCGGTGGGCCTTATCGTGCTACTCGGTACAGACGATGACGTAAGCTCGCACGGACTCCCTTGTCGTGTTGCGCCCAAAGGCTCTCCTCGCTCGTGTGAACCGAGTAATGGGCTTGGCCCCTTTGTTCAACGGGCCTTGAGGGATGGATCTGATCCTATCCCCTACAAGATTGAAGATGGGTATGTTCGTTTGGTTGTCTTTAGGGTTTTGAGGAAGCTTTGTAGAGTCATCGTCACTCTCTTTAGATCTCGTCGGCTTTGGATCTCTCTCTCTTTCCACTCCGTTCGTCGGAGTTTGGAGTTTTGGACCGGCACGTTAAAAGTAGCACGATGTTTTATTTTCTAATATGAGCACGGCACGGTTTCTGATCACCTTCATGTCTTGAAATAATTATGTTTTCTTTTCATATTCTTTGAAACCATACTTTCATATAGGACTTGGCAAAATATCCACACTCGAATAACCGACCCCCGAAACTGATTCGAAAATGGTCTCAAACCCGATCAGATTCGAGATAAATAATTGAATGGATCCTAAATTACTATATTCGAAAAACTGGTTCCAAAACGAAAACAGATGAGTACTATTTATAATATAAATATATATCTAAAAATATTACTTATATTTATACTTAAAATTAATGGAATGACATTTACAATTTAGTTAAATTTGGGAGAGAGAGTATTTAGAGAAATTAGAGCATTATCAACCAAGGGTGCTTATCCTTGTTTCCCGCACCAAAAGCACCAAAACAATTAAACACCCTTGCTTATATTGTCTTTATAAGCACTCCATTTTCTGTGTTGCTTACCTTGTTGTGCGGGCCCCACGACACGTGGCGGTCCGCAATTAGTTATTTTCTATTTTTTTTTTTTTAAATCCGAAAAAAAAAAAATTTAAGCACCCCCTAGTGGGGTGCTGGGTTGATAATGCTCTTAGATCTAGATATGAAAATTCTTTTTTCAGCTCCAGTGACTCTCATAGCACTGGAGCTGTGTTCTCCTTGAGTTCCTCTCAACTCTGTGTAATCGTCGTTCTATGGTGTTTGTGCTTCTTTCGGATCTGGTTCAGGTTTGAGGTAGAGGAGAACAAGCGAATGTGTTTGCGTTTGGAGCCTTCAGATCTGGTTTCTCTAGTTTTGAGGCTCACCTGTTGGGGTGGTTCTCGAGTGTTTGTCGAGAAGACCTTACTCTCCTCTATCTCTACCTGATGAAAAAGCTCGCTTAGTGGTTTGGTGTTTGTCCCCTTTCTGGTTTCAACGACAGTGATAGTAGTGATGTGTTGGTGGCGTGGTGGTGTGTTGTGAGCAGAATAGGCATATTGTTCTTCAGAAGCTTCAGGGTTCTTGTTACCTCTCTATTTCTCAGTCCTGAAAGAGTCCTCCTCGCTGCCTGTTAATAAGTGTGTTTTTCTGTTCCGGTTATTCATATGAGTCTCTCGTTTCTCAGTGGCTTCTTTGTGGTGAAGCATTATAATGAGGTTGTGGCTTTAGAATTTCCGATGAAGGTTTGCTGGAGGAGGGGGCTTAAGTTTCAGGTACTGGTCTCTTCTTGTTTCGAAGATTCATCCTAGGCGATTAGATTCTGGCTTGGTACTGTGAACTGATGGTTCAGGTATGTTAGTCTTGTGTTGTCTTGTTGGCCACTACATTACTTACTCTCTCTTGTGCTTGGTTGGTTCTTGGCAAGAGCTCCGGCAGTTATAAGATTGGTCGACTTACTTCTATTTGTCTTATTAAGGATTGTCTACAGATTCAAATTTAGAAGTCTAGTTTTATTTATATGATCGTTGTAGTTGTTGTATGTGTTGCATGTTGTTTGGGCTCGAGTCACCCTTGTATGGGTTACTCTTCCCAGAGATTTTACTTGTTTCTGTCGGCTGTTGGATTTCACCCTTGTATGTGTTCGATTCTATCAATCAAATTCAAAGGGAAAAAAAATTATACTTATAATTATTTTAATAATTTAAAATTAAAATTATAAATTAAATATAGTAGTTATTTTCGTATTTTTGAATATTTTTAGATAAAATATGATATTTCTAATAGAAAATACTCAAACAAAGAGTATTTTGGTTATTTCTAGGTAAAATAAGTAGTTTGGTTACAAAATATCTGAACGAAATCGGGTCATATGGTTATTTTGGGTACAAATAACTAATCCATTTCAGATATATTGGTTATTCGATTATTTTCAGGTTTCTATACATCAGAACCGAATCCACCCGGACCCAGGAGGACCCGACTCAAACCCAACCTAAAATGTATAATAGCCGAATGGAATCTGAATTCAAAACCACATATCCAAAAGAATCAATCTGTACCTGAATGCCCATGCATACTTTCATACAAATAATTGTAGGTGCATAACTAGTTAAACGTGCAACATGTGGGTTGAAGAGAATGAAGTGGTAGTTGTACGCAGGGCCGGTCTTGAGATTAAGGGGATATAAAACTATTTTAAATGATTTTAATTAAAATAATATTTTTTCACAGATTTGAAGGTCTACTTTTATTTTTTTGGGCTTATGTACATATAGTTTTTTTACAAAAACAAATTAAGGGTCTAAAACCAATGTTTCATCCGGCTTCACTTAGAAAAAGCCTTAGTTATACGATATGTAAAGGAAATGTTTACTTAAGCTATGTATACCGGTCGTACAATAAGGTCCGGATTCTTGACCAGGCCCAAGAATGCTTTAATATAAATAGGGATTGTAGGACCACGAAATGCTCGAGTAAGAGGTGGTCTTCATCTTACTTGCCCGTCTGAACAAGCCTGACACACGCAACCAAGGATCAAACAAGGCAGAACATCAAACCTTACTGTTGCGCCGAGCGTAGTTGCCAACTTGCGAACAAATTACCTATCACTTATGCGTTTCTAAATGTTGTGAGATCAGAGTAAAAGTGCAGAAATAAATAAGATACAATCCTCGAGTTTTTCTCACGAGTCTTGATCACGCTGATTCTCGTTTCATCTCAATCGGAATTTCCATCGTGATTTTACAACAAAAACCGCAAAGACTTGTTTTTCGTATAAGTTCGAATCAATCGTCTAAAACGGCAACGGTCGACTTAACACCAAAGTTTCCTAAACTATACGAGAGATCTGAACTCTCTAAATGCAATCCGGTTTTACGAAATTCTGCCATGCAAAGTCGAAAATATCCAATCATAAACACGTGATTGATTTTTCGATATACAAAGCGCACCTAGTCGGTTAAGAAAAACCAGCAGTACGAAGAAACAAAAACATAAACTCGGACGATGAAATCCCTTCCTCACTCCGAAACTCTCATTGGTATTTCGTCGAAGACCGATTCATACAAAAGTAAGTCAAAAGAAGAAGAACAAAGAATAGGCGGTTCCAAATTATCGATGAAACTAAGGTATGTCCGATTTGAAAATTTTATTAGACTTCTAATTTCTCGTAGGTAAGAAATGAAAACGTCTTGTAAACTGCTGTAAAACCTAGGGAATTTAGAATTTAGGGGATAGTCTAGAATGCTAAGTCGTAAGCAATTTTTGTCTATCTCGATCTATTATTCTCTAACCATTCATGCATAACTCGCAAACCGATCCAATCTCTCGTACAACCGAGAAACGATCGCCACGCATTCGAGCATACTCATTTCCTAAAAGAAAGAAGGAGCTAGAGACGCTGACGTCGTCTTAAAACCGACTCGCTCCTAGAAATTTTCGTAAATCAAACATACTCCAAGTCATCACCGATCCACCATGGTCTTTAATCGACCCGGATTGTCAATCATCCCAATCCTTCAAAGGAAACTCGTCTTTCTTCTTTCACCGAACATTTTTCCTCGCATCAACAAAACGCTTTCTATACAGAAAACTCTTGCAAAATTAAGCGGAAAAATATCCGGACAATGCGACGCCTCGTCGAAATCATCCCAAAGCAAACGACAATCTACAAACCGTCTAAGAGCTAAAGACTGATCCAAACCGTCTAGGAAATAATCTTGAGGACTATACATCATCTCTCGTTGCAATCATGCGGTTAGAAAATCTCTGCGAAACTTCAGGGTGAAACTTGATAATTTGCCGAAGTCATAAAGATCTTCTCCAACTTGATAAAACAAGTTTCATATAAGAATCGAAAAATTATACGAGAAATCTTTAGGCGTCAAAACATTGCTATCATTTTTCGTCGAATCAAGTGAGTCACGGAATAATATCAAGAACATTTGCGGCAAAAAGAAAAATCGAGAACACACAGCAGCAATAGAGAACACGTCCTCCCTTCTCGCCGACTGATCCTATTGCTGGTCATGTGATTCATTCCGCCCGAGAAACCCACTGAAACATTTTGCGACTAGATCTCGGTGAAATAACACAAGTGACCCAGAAAAACTATCACTGAAGAATCAAAAACTAAGCGGAAAAGTTTCTCGAAAAATCTGCGGAAACATTGTTAAACCAATGCGTCGTGCCGATTTACTAAACTCATCGCCCGTTACTTACGCGAAAAATCCTTCGTATCGTCAGAATCATAACGAAGTAACTTTCAAAAGTAAACATAACAGGTTTTGCGAAGAGTACCTACCTTATAGCAAAAACCAAGCTATACGATCCGGCACTGAGCGACCAATCTAAACTTTGCTTCCTCGCGCCATGATCTTAATGATCTCATTCATTAGCCCTTCGGTTCACGAGCATCCGCTCTCGCTCCTCCCGATTACATACGAGAATGAGACCGCCCCGCAAACGACTCCGCACGGGCTCTGCATCGAGCTTCTTAGGCTCTGTCTCCCTCGAGTAAAAAAGAAACAACTTCCGTACGAGCGAAGGAAAGATTATACGAAATCTTCATCGTGTAAATCGAACCTAAAACGGAAAAAACGTTTTCTACAACCATGAGCATACTTGGCATATCAATCTCGACAAAAGCTACTTGGCCCTTGTCCGATCACACTTCGCTTCGATGACCGGGTCCTAGTCTACAAACCGACTCGACTTGATAGCATAAAGGTGTCATGGTCTAATCCCTTACCACCTACGTCCTTGACTATGCGGCTGAATACAACCTTCACGCCAAGCCAAAATGATTAACGGACAATGTAAAACGCCCTTGGTTATATGGCTAAATACAACCTTCACGCCAAGCCAATACAATCGTATTAATGTCTTTTATAGCCCAGAACAAATGACCCCAACCCAAACAGAACACTAACGCTGCAATGACGTGGCCGAATAGAAGCCCCCTATTGGCTGACTAAATATGAGGACGTGGACAGTTTAATAAACACTTATATCCCCTTTTTATTGCTTCTGCTAGTGTTTACAAGGTAAATTTAGAACTACTATGTGGTATGACAACCATATGTCTATAAAATATGGTTGTCCTTACGGAATGCAATCAAATCATACGTATTTTAAGACTAAACTTACAGCATGTTTCTCAGATTCCTTAAACACATCTTTAAACTCAGGGTCATCAGCATAGCAAGATTTGATATGTTCAAAATTGATATTTAATTTGGAAACTTTAACAATGAGTAGGATATCTTAGTATGAGCTACTACTAAGAATTGTCTAATATCAATTCTTAGTACCAAACCCAAAGCAAGAACCTTCACACATGTGGTGATTGGTTCAAAACATGGGATCTTCGTAGGTTGTGACATAGTGAGTTAGGTTGGCCCAAAATGGAATATGGTCCATTCTGCTTCCATCCAAATCCCTTACCATAGGCTAATTAATGTCTTGTATCTAATTAGTATGAACCATCAACCTAATTTTATTACGTTGAGTACTCTTTGGTCCATTCTGCTTCCATCCAAATCCCTTACCATTTCAGATGCCCAATCTCCCTGGAGCTAATGTTGGATCCAGTAACCGTCTCAACCGGTCAAACTTACGAACGCACAAGCATCGAGTCATGGATCGCCACCGGGAACACCAGTTGCCCCGTCACACGCCTCCCTCTCTCCGACTTCACCCTCATCCATAAAAAGCTAAGGAACAGACCGAACAGAAAGGGAAGTCCAAGGCGATCCTGCTAAACCGTCGCTGTCAACTGGGCTCATATAAATCTCAGGTCAATAAGGAGAACTTGTCGTTGACCCACATCTGGATCCCAAGTGTATTTTTATTCTGCTGTCTAACATACACATTGATCTTCTTACCAAAGAGCAAAGAGGATTTTTCGAAATTGATACATTGCTCTGATGCTTATTAGAGCAATGTATGATTAAAACAGTGAACATCAATACGATTTGTCTGTACTTCAAATCGTATTGATGTTAATGCCTTTGGGAGCCGAATCCATGAGGTCTAGTTTGGAATGCTAATTTATATGTTTAACCAAACTTTAACTGACTGCTTTCAGATATCTATAGAATAGGAAAGAAATAACAATAATTATGAAACTATAATCCATATGCACGATAATGTAATGCGGATGGTTTTGCTTTCTCACACATATCAAACTCTTCGATTATCTTCCATCTCTTTTAATGTTTTTATTCACATTTTGTATGGGAATTCTATTTTCTCTGCTCCTTTTCTATTGTTTATGATCGCAGAGTTTGATGGAGCGCATCCTGGATCGTCCGCGGTTTCTCGAGAGTAACTTGCGGTTTTCCGTGTTATTTTACTTACACATGCAACAAGAACACTGAAGTAGTGGGATACTGTGATGCTGATTGGGCTGCTGAATTCCCTAAAGAGCATTGCATGTTTGTGGCGAGTCTA
Organism: Eruca vesicaria subsp. sativa; assembly: GCA_932364175.1. NCBI lineage: Eukaryota > Viridiplantae > Streptophyta > Magnoliopsida > Brassicales > Brassicaceae > Eruca > Eruca vesicaria. The sequence continues at coordinate 31,147 of CAKOAT010263265.1, read as the reverse complement.
GATGTCTCCCAGTTGGAGATCGATTCTCCCATTGCGTACATCGATTATCACACCAACCGTGCATTAAAAAGGTCTACCCAGAATGAGCGGGGTTTTTTGGTTCATCTTCGAGTTCTAGAACGACGAAGTCAGCTGGAACTGTGGTATTGCCGATTCTAACTTGCAAATCTTCAAGGATACCTACTGGGTAATGTTCACAATAAAGAAACTAAACTCTTAGGTTTTGAACATATCAAATCTTGCTATGCTGATGACCCTGAGTTTAAAGATGTGTTTAAGGAATCTGAGAAACATGCTGTAAGCTTAGTGAAGAACAAAGTGAGATTAAAGATATTCACCCACATACAATAATATGTCTAAACCTCCTTTGAGAAATAAAAACAAACTCTGAATCTCTTTAATGGTTTGGTTTATATTTAAGAGGTAGTCCCCATGTCCAAAATAAATATCAATCAATTGGAATGATTGTTGTTCTTATGCAAGGGAAGTGCCTAAAACTATAATTATTCTTGTTTGAATAGGTTTGCCCCTTGAGAATTGATACATGTGTGTGTGCATTGTTTGAATCAGGTACTTGGAGCTCATGAGAAGAGTCTGGTCGTGGATTAAACCCTTTGATGATGGCAGGATGTCAGAAGAAAGGGGGAGACCTACAACCAGCCACATGGAGAGTTCCAAGTAGTTTTGAGTGTGAAGCAAGGAAGGCATTGGTGCTTGCTTGCTATTGAAGAAAGGCCATGATCCAGAGCCTAAGGACTCCACCATGAGTCATCTGAAGCTCCTTAGACTCACTGGCCAATCCCTAGGCTTTGAAGAACTCTACTCTTTTCCTTAGCTGGTTTTATCCCAAAAGGTTATCATATAACATCGCCGTTCAGCTTCAAGACTGAACCGAAGGACCAGATTCAGTCTTGAAGCCATATTTGACTTGTACTTGCAAATTTTTTATTTGAGATATTTTTTATTTGGTTTGATCGTCGCAAGTACTTGATTTATAGGGTAAGTACGGAACGAATAAGGGGTATGAACCGAGTATCAAGTATTTGTGTCCAGTCCTAGAAACAGTTACTACTTTTTGCTTTAATTACTTTTTGTGATTTTAATTTAACTGATACATGATCTTCTGTAACTGTTTATTCTTAGCAAAAAAATTATTTTCTGTCACGTTTTCCTCTTATAGTTCCATTCATCGTTTCTCTTCCTCTTAACTTTTTTTTGCTAAAATTTTCCTCATAACCTTTTAAATTCTTATCAGTTTAAAATTTATTTTTCTAGACTATTTGATTTATAAGAAAATACACAAGAAACAAGCATTTTCATTATGAATACATGATGATGATGTTTATAGATTCTCTTATGCATGATACGAAAGGAAATTAGATTCTCCTAGACACATGAATCTGTTGGAAAGGTAATATTTTCTTTTGTTCTTCTTCTACTTCTGCAAAATCACATTGTACTTCCTTAACTCTTTAAATTTATGGATTCTTTTTTTACTAGGTATCATTCTCGTCAATAACAAATGAAGAGTATTCTGCAAAAAGGATTAAAAGTCTATGGGTGATAGAAAATATTTTTTTTTTGGTTTATATACTAATATAAAAAACATCAAATGCATAAATAAAAAAAAATACTTTTTATCTATCATGGTAAATTATATAATTTTAAAAATAAATTCGAAAATTTCTAGATTTGATTTATTGATAAATGATAAAAAAAATTAGTTATTTGAATCGATACAAAACTAATACTCCCTCTGTTTCTAAATGATGTATTTTTTAGGATTTTCACAGTTATTAAGAACATTGTTGAAATGTCTATTTTAACCTTTTGTCATTACTACTAAAAATATCATAACAAAGAAATGATCGATTAACTGTCTTTATTTTGCGTCATTATGTGTATGTCCATTTCCCCATATTTAAGATCCCCATATTCTATATTTATGGTAGACAACATTCCAATGATAAAAGTTTACATTTTTTTGACTTACTAATTCACGTATCGACGAGAAACATAGAACATGTCTGCAAACTTCTTTAAAGAAAAATTTGGAGGCAAAATTTTTAAACTTAACTCACAATTTGATTTTAGTACCAAAACTAAGTGACTATATATATGTTTGAAGCATACGAAGGATTGTAACTCAGATATTTGAGTAATGGCTTTTCCTCACAATAATGATTTAAACATTCCTATTATGAGTTGTGAGGGAGATAAAGAGTTTGTTTTTGATTTCAACAATACACCACCGAATTCTTTTGAAACTGATTTGGACAATCCAAATCATGACGATGTGGAAGATTCTTCTACAATTGTAACAGGTTATTTTACTTCTATAAATTACTCTGAAAAGTTGGTACACGTATTAGTGTATTGGCATAACTTACTTTCCAAAGTTTATATCTATCGTTAGTTTCTAATTGTCTATAGTATTATTAGCAACTGTAACATGTTTGAGCTTAAAAACTCGTAGCGTGGAATAAACCCGAACGCTAATAACATCTTGAAACTTCTAGTATAAAACTTTAGGAACTTCAAAATAGAGAGTTTTAATGCTATAGCCAAACACACACAAAAAAATAGTGATAAAATCTGTATATTTTAGAGTGAATTTGGTGGAAAACCAAAACAAAGTGTTAAATAAGGAAAATATTTTTGATAAGACTGGTTGGTGTCTATGAACAAAGGTACCATTAGGTGAAATTTAGGATATGTAGTTAGTTATGAGGTTTTGTATGTGTATGGAATGCAAATACCCTATTTTATAAGCAATATTTCCGTAGCCATAGAAAAAGAGATTGGTGTAGCAATAAATAAAGATAATTTCCATATAACTCAACCAAAATGTTTTAGAGACTAAACTATACAAAAAAAACCTAAGTTATATCTTAACCAATCATCACCATTACTACAAAAATAAATTTTAAACTTACATACTATACAGCTAAAATTAGAAAACAATACTACAGAATAAATTCTGTATAAAAAAGTGGAATTTCTCTAGGTCAAATGGTTTATTCATTAATGGTTCCAATAGTTTTGAGTGTCAATTCCCAAATAAATCGGAATTATATGAAATAATTGAGAAAAAAATTGTAAGAGATTTGTAGTATGTTGCGTGATTCCATTTAAGAATGTATAATTATCGACTGTAGACTTGACTGTATATTTCTTGTAATTTATAATAATATAATTATCTAGTGTTTAAAAAAAAATAAGACTATACAGTAACAGCCCAACTGATTAGGGATGGACACAAGACGAGTACTTGCTATTTTGCATGTATTTGCGACTTGATTTGTCTTGTACGAATAATAAAGTTTTCAACTTATACTTGACTTGTTTAAAACTATTACTTGCTATTTCGAGCACTTGATCAAAAATAAATGACTAGCAAGTTACTTGCCTTATTCTATTACTTACTAGGACCGGTCCGCGCTACGCGCGGAATTGAATGACGCGGTGAATGATATGAATAGTTTTATTTTTTTATAAAATATGTAACAAGTTTATAAGATTTTGGAACTATGAAGACTGGATTTTTAGTGTTGGTGTTATATGAGATTCCAAGAAATTTATTAATAATGTAGGAAATATGAAAAAAAAAACTGTAATTTATGTGTGAGGTATATGCCTATATTATTATATATTAATTGTCTGTGGTTTATGTTAGGTTTTGCAAGAGAAAGATAATTCAAAATCATCTCCCATAAACAAAGCAGATTTTGTAGGTGTTTTTTTTTTGGTAAAATTTTTGTAGGTGTTGTCCAAGTGGTATATACTAGTAGTCAATAAATTAATATATTTTGTGTTTCTTTTATCAATAATATGTTTGTTGTGTGAATTTTAGGATTTGTTACTGATGAAGCGAGCCTTGAGTCTTGCAGTGAATAAGTAAACTGAATTTTGAGAAATTTGTTGCCCTTACATGCAGGAGCGGACCCACCAGTAACATGGGTGTGGCACTTGCCCCATGCTGTTTCTTTTTTTTCCGTTAATAATTAAAAAAAAAATTATATATCCCTAGTTTATATTACAACAAAGAATCGTGCCCCACCCAAGAAACTAAAATAACTTTATTACCTAACTAAAATAAGTTGAAAAGTGCCAGCCAATATATAAGACGTAAAGCCCAATTGAAATGAAATAAGTTAATGAGTTCTACCCAAAAATTTATCAGCCCAAATGCTTTAAACCCTAGTCATCTACCTTCTCTTACGTTCTTTCTTTAGAAAATCTGCGCAAAAAAAAATTTCTTTTTACTTATTTTCACATATAACAAAACTTATGTGTTCATCCCTTTCTTTTTGACTTAACTACAATCAACTATAAGAGCCTGTTTTGGTATCTCTTTAAAGTAAGCATGGATCTTCTATATATTTATTTGATTTTTAGGTTATTTTTTTCGTATTGTGTATTACCGTTTTGAATACTAATATATTTTTTATTAGGTACGATGGAGAGATATTTTAAAAAACAGTGTGTATCAAAGTCGGATACTAATTCAGAGAATGTGACCTCAAATCCTTTATTCTCGGCATCAAAAACTAATGTGAAGGATCCAGCTTCGACATCAAAAATCAATAAAGATCAGCCTTCTGTTTCAGAACCCAATTTGGAAGATTTACCCTCAGATCCTGCAGATAGAAAAAGAATATCTGAATATCATCATAATGAAAGAGATGAGGTAAGACGCAAATATCTTACTAAAGGTCCTTGTCAACCTCGTGGTCATGATTTTCCTAAGACACTAGTAGAGAATAAATATAGAAGATTTAATCCAGCTTGGTTTGATCGCTATAGTAGGTGGTTAGAATATAGTGTAAAAACAAACAAAGCATATTGTTTGTTTTGCTACTTGTTTAGAGACTACACTGAAAATAAAGGTGGAAGCGATGAATTTGTGACAAAAGGATTTGATACTTGGAAAAATCCGAAGAGGTTAGGAGACCATGTGGGACTAGTGAATAGCTTTCACAACAATGCTATGAAGATGGCTGATAATCTAATGTATCAAGATCAGTCAATCGCTCGTGCTTTTTATAAACAGAATGAAGCAGCAAAAAATGAATACAAGATCATATTGAATGCTTCAATTGATGCTTGTAGATATTTATTACGGCAAGGATTACCTTTTCGAGGACATGATGAGTCAATGGAATCAGCAAACAGGGGAAATTTTGTTGAGCTTGTGAAATATACTGCAAATCAGAATGAGCTTGTAAGTAAGGTTGTGTTGGAGAATGCTCCTAAGAACAATCAAATGGTGTCTCACAAAATTCAGAAATACCTAGCACATTGTTTTGCTGAGGAAGTTATTCAATCTATTATTCAGGAGCTTGATCATGATATATTTTGTTTGATGGTGGATGAGTCTGCAGATGTTTCTACTAAAGAGCAAGTGGCTGTGGTTTTTCGTTTTGTTGATAAAAAGGGGATAGTCAAAGAAAGATTTGTTGGTCTTATTCATGTTCAAGAAACTTCTTCTGCATCTCTAAAAAGTGCTATTGATTCACTGTTTGCAAAACGTGGACTAAGCATGAAAAAGTTAAGAGGACAAGGTTATGATGGAGCTAGTAATATGAAAGGTGAGTTAAATGGGCTGAGATCTCTAATTTTAAGAGAAAACATTTCTGCATATTATGTCCACTGCTTTGCTCATCAGCTTTAGTAGGTTGTCGTTGCAGTTGCTAAAAAACATTTTGAAGTTAGTGATTTTTTTTATAAGATTTCTGTCTTGTTAAATGTGGTTGGAGCTTCTTGCAAGAGACAAGATATGATTCGAGAAGACCAACGTAAAATACTCGAGGAAGGAGTTAGTCAGGGTGAGATTAAGACAGGAAAAGGATTAAATCAGGAACGTTCAATTCAAAAGACCTGGTAATACTCGTTGGGGTTCGCACTACAAAACTTTATTGAGATTGGTTGATTTATTCACTTCCATTGTTAAAGTGTTGGAGCATGTCGAAAGAGAAGGGTCAGATGGTAGCAAAAGGTGTCAAGCTAATGGTCTCCTCAAATACTTCCACACGTTTGACTTTGTGTTCTACTTACAGTTCATGTTACTTCTTCTTGGTCTCACAAATAACCTATCACTGGCTTTACAAAGGAAAGATCAGGATATCTTGAATGCAATGTCTTTAGTGAAATCTACCAAGCAACAGTTGTACAACCTGAGGGATAATGGATGGGATTCAATCATTAGAAAGGTAAACCTCTTTTGCGAGAAAAATAAAACAGAGTTGCTCAATATGGAAGAATAATTTGTTAATCCAAAGAGGCCAAGACAGAGAAGCAACATAACAAACTTGCTTCATTATCAAGTTGAATGTTTTTACACAGTATTGGATATGCAAATTCAAGAGTTTAATGATCGTTTTGATGAGATAAACACAGAGCTGCTTGGTTGCACTGCATCTTTGAGCCCCATTGATTCATTCCACCAGTTTGATCAGGCAAAACTTGTAAGATTATCAGAGTTTTATCCTGAAGATTTTAGTTCTGTGGAACGGATATCTCTTGAGCATCAACTTGGTATTTACATTGATAACATCTCTCAAGATCAACGGTTTGCCAATTTGAAGGGTCTTGGAGATCTTGCACGTGTGATGGTGGAGACCAAAAAACATCTTTCACATCCTCTTGTTTATCGACTTTTGAAACTAGTTTTGACTTTGCCTGTTGCTACTGCTACTGTCGAGAGATCATTTTCTGCATGAAAATTGTGAAGACTACTTTACGCAACCGAATGGGTGAAGAATTTTTGAATGCTTGTATGGTCTGTTATACTGAAAAGGATCATTTTGACAAAGTGACAAATGAAGAAGTGATAAAAAGATTTCAAGATATGGGAGAGCGAAGAATGACTTTATGAGATTTTTGTATTACTTTTATTTTATCAGAGATTTTTTTTATTTTTAATTACTATTTTAGTTTGATTTTAATTTTTAAATTATATATCATACATTTAATAGATATATTTTATTTATTATTATAAAAAAATATGTGCCACAGTCTATTTAGATTTATGGGTCCGCCCCTTCTTACATGTAAGAATTACGGAAAAAGATAGGTTTTAGCAGCGAATGGAAAGAGTAGTTGGTGTACAGTGGCGAGAGTGCGTGTCGAATTTTATTTTTCTGTAAATGGTAGCTAGGAATTTCCGAACTGGCAGTTGTTGCAAGAGAATTCATTTCACATATTAAAAATCAATGATATTAAATGGTTAAATTTATTTGTGTTTCATTCAAAAAAAAACTGATTTTTGTTTGTTCGTACTAAATCTGTTAACTCTTAACAATTATTGTAAATAACCAAAATTGATATGAGTGCTTTTTTTATAGAAACATACCTATGCGTTTTAAGCTCTGCTAATCATTCTTGGCCGTCCAGCTATAAACAGATCACAATATTTGGTATTCTCATCTTATAATCCAAGTCATAATTCATATCATTGCTTTATAATATGGTACGATGAGTTTTGTGTGTCTTTTTTTGACACTTTGAAAGTGTCTACTTTTATGTTTTCTTTCTAGTAATCTATACTATTAAAAGTGAAGACATCCTTGAAAAATCGACTGATGGAAGTTGTGTGCACCTTTCTTTAATGGCATTTTGGTAATTTATTTTCGTCCTACATCTATATATATATATATATCAAATGTTACAAATCATATCACATTAACTATTAACCATATACCCGATTTAATCTCTCTCTTCTCATTAATTACTTTAACCATATTTCATTTTATGTTCCATACTTTTATTTTACCCGGGTTATACCAATATGATTTGTATGATATTATATTATTTGTAACATGATATCATATGATTTCTAACATTCGATATATATTTCCATTGTCCTTTCGGTATACGTGATATGATTTGTATGATATGATATTATTTTCTACATTTGATATCATATGATTTATAACATTTGGTTACTACACTATGATTTAGAATTTGTATATAAAACATTATCCTTTTCGTATATGCATAAATATACTAATATGATTTGTATAATATGATATGATTTATAACATTTGTAACATTTGATATAGCAGCCATTGTCCTAAAGGTATATGTGATATGATTTGTATGATATTATATTATTTTCTACATTTGATATCATATGATTTATAACATTTGGTTACAACACTATAGATTACATAATTCAAATATATATCAAACCCATTTTAGTAGTATAGATTTGTAACATTTGGTTACTACACTATGATTTCTTACATTATATATAAAACATTTTCCTTTTGGTATATGCATAAGAATACTAATATAATTTGTATCATATTATATGATTTCTAACATTTGATATCATACTGATATCATATGATTTGTAAATTTTGGTTACTACCCTATAGATTATATAATTCAAATATATTTCAAACCCATTTAGTAGTATAGCTATACATCAAAGTAATTAAATATGTGATATGATTTGTAACATTCGATATAGCAGACATTCTCCTTTTAGTTTATGCATATTATATCATTTGTAACATTTTATATCATATGATTTGTGTAAATAATGGTTATTACAAATCAATTCATAAGATACCCGCAATCAAATATATATCAAACCCATTTATGAGGGACATTTATGAGTGACATTTAATAATGAGATGCATTTTCGTAAGTAAATATTGCATATACTAAAATGAATAAATTCCTTCATCTACAAGTTTTTATATTATGGAAACAGTAATAATGGTTGAATTAGTTATTTTTCGTCGATTCCATATATTTCTGTTATTGGATTAGTATTAACTGTTACACTTCCTATCTAATTCAAAATATATTTCATAAATATTCCTTATTCCTTAAATGAAATATTTTATGAGATCATAAAAAATAGCAAATCCCTACATTTTCGTAACCTAAAGGTTATCGTCCCTATCTATTATAAATGTAGCCTCTCTTATGGAACAATATTCACCATTCATTCAAAAACTTAAATCTTCCCTATGGCGAATAATTTGCAGTTGTCTTTCTTGAGCGATATCAAACCGAGGAAAAATGCATGTCACATCCAAGTCAAGATCCTTCATACATGGAGGCATTTCATGAAAGACATCGGCGAGACCATTGAACTTATCCTTTGTGATGTAAATGTAAGTTTATTTATTTCATATATTTATCGATATACATATTCATTTCATTTTGTAAAGGTTTAGACTAAATTAAGATGTTTTACATATTTATATAGGGAACTAAGATTCATACCTCGTGTATCAAGACATACATTCCTCAATTTGTAAAACATATACGTGTAGGAGTATGGAGGAACATTGATTGGTTCAGTGTGTCTGCTGCTGGGGGAGCATTCAGATCAACTCAACATAAGTATCGCATCGCTTTTAATGGCACCACCAAAATCACCGAATCTACACACCGTGATGATAACATGTTTCTTGATCTGGTTGATTTCAAAACCATTGAAAATATCACATATACAAACTTCCTTATTGGTCAGTTTTCTCCATTTTTAACATTATATCCATTGTTTCGCTATCTAACAACAGCCTATATTTATTTAGATGTTATTGGACAAGTTCAAGACTTGGGTGATCTGGAGACCATAGGGTGTACTGGTGGGAAACAAAGGAATAAGTTGGAGTTTAGTCTTGTGGACATTTCGTAAGTTTCATATATTTATATTCATCTATACATGCTTATATACATATTGATTCAAAACTTCATATACTATTCTATTAGTGCTCAAAGATTACCTTGCTGCCTTTGGGGTAAATTTGCTGAGAATCTTCATTCAGCTAGCGAAGAAACTGAAGGCATGGTGATATGTCTACTACGATTTGCTAAGTTTGGGCAATATAGAGTTATTCTTTGATAACAAACACTTATATTTCGATTTCTACTAAATTCTGATTAATAATATACTTGAAAATATGTTTCTACCTACTCAATTGCTTATTATTTATTTATGCATATTATTTATTTATGTTATAGGTGAGATCAAAATCTCAAACATAATATATATTTTTATTAATAATATACTTGAAAGTATGTTTCTACCTACTCAATTTCTTATTATTTATTTATGCATATTATTTATCGCGTTTTGTTTTCACCTAATAATTTTCATTTTAAATAATATTTGCTTTTTCTTGACGATTTATTGACTGATTTATTTATATGAAAAATACATAGTGCTGTATAAAACAGATCAATATACTATGATATAATAAACGGAAATTGATTTATACTATATTTGCTGCATATTGAAACAGAAAATGAGATACTTGGAGTAACAAATCTCATTTGTCACTCCAGAATCTTGCAATATTTAAATTCTTCCTTATATACTTGGAGTTATCTTTGACTCTCATAAAAAAATATTTTTGAGTGACCTTTGACTCTCATAAATTAATTTAATATTTTATTTTATTATCAACAAAAAATACCCGCCCTCCTTAAGCGCGAGTCAAAATTGAATATTATTTTTATTGTTCAAAAATCATAGATGTAATTATTTTAACTAGCATAAATAAACTATATAAGAAGCGCGGTCAAAATTGAATATTATTTTATTGTTCAAAAATCATAGATGTAATTATTTTAACTAACATAAATAAACTATATAAGAAGCGCGGGTCAAAATTGAATATTATTTTTATTGCTAAAAATCATAAATGTAATTATTTTAACTAACATAAATAAACTACATAATTCGATTAACATATTTATTGGATTTAACTACAAATTTGTAATACAATTTTGGACATTTTCAATAGTATTGATTTTTCAAATTTACTATTAGCCATGGACCCATCCAATTTTGGTTTCAATCTAATATGTGTTTTAATTCTTCATACTCTCACAACACTTAATTTTCTGATTTTCGGTTCAATCACAAATTGACTCGGTTATGCAAAACTCAATGAAAAGATCCTACTAAAACGTTAAATATACATCAAATTTCACATGTAAAACTATCATATAATAAAAATAGAATCATTTTATACATTTTCTTACAACCAAAATAAAACCCGCGCTTGAGAGCGCGGATCAAAATCTAGTATGGATATTAAAATTCATGTGAAAACGTAAACTGTGTTTTAGATTGTGATTGTTTCATAAACTCAATCAGTAAGTTCCATAATTGTTTCATTATCTTCTTCCCAACTTACATAACAACAACAGTAAGTAGTAAGCTACATACTCCGTACATGATCCACTTTTTATCTCTATCTTTGATAATCAATTACTAACTACCTCTTGCAGATTTAGGATTGGACACCAATGAATGTAGAACAGACCATGTTCGCGCTCTTGACAGAGTTATGTGCACTGTATAACCTCCTCCTCCATTGCCTGCTTTTCGCTCAACATCAGTGTTTTCTTCTGCAATATCACCATTCAGAGCAGGAACTATCTCCTCTCTTTCTCTCTCACTGTGACACAGATTTACAGAGACACAATGGTTTTTCAGAGAAGGGGAGAGAGAGAAGAGATGGCAAGAGACTATGTAGAAGATATTAAGCATGATGTGTGTGCAGTGCAGTACTTCCTCCCTCTGCTGCTCCTGGTTTACATTGATATTCTTTCAGATGGGCAATCACACTCTTAAATATATCAACCCCACTGTGAACAACCTAAAATTTACTGATTACATAAGTCTTCTCTTGTTTGAGGATTTGTAGTTCCTAACAGTTAATTAGTTAACCTAGAGTACATAAAGCTAAAATGATGACCATCATGACAGGATTCACCCAGCATCTAAGAATGATATTCCAATGGAAAGTACATTAAAAAAATCAGAGAAAAGAAATTGTGGAGGAAAAATGAGGCTATTTGTGTTACCTTTTGGGGAACTCAGACATCATTATTTTGTTACTTCTTGAAATTTTATTACTTGTATTTCACATTCTTCAGTAAAAAACACTAAAAGTCAACAGCTTTATCCCCAAACCAAAGATACCCATTCACCCACACACCTCAAAGATCAAGTCTACAGCAAACCCATATAGTATAATTGCTAAATTCACAAACCCCAAAATTAAAATCTAGACTTTGTATTTCAAATTCATCAGTCATCAATAAAAACTTGTATACAAAATACTAAAAGCTAAAAGCTTTATCCACAAACCAGAGAGACCCATTTACCCATATTCCTCAATGATCAAGTCAACATCAAAACCATATCGTATAACTGAAAAATTCACAAACCCTAAAGTAAAAAATTTCAACTTTGTGTGTTTTAACAATTAATCAATAAAGACTCAAACTTTATAAACTAACCATGACCAAGTAGGGCACTTAGAGACAAGATTATCTCCCACGAGCATGAACTCGCTGACGCTGAGTACTCCTTTCTCCTTGAACGTCGTGACCGTGCGAGGACCTGTGACCCTCTCCGCCGTGCCTTTGAATGCTTCGTGAAGCTTCTGCTTAAGCATTATCCTTTATTGATCTCGCGATGGGATGGAGAATGTGATCAACTATCTCTGTTTCAGTGTCACAATAGAATTTTTTTTTGGTACATTTCGGTTTTGAATACAATTTTTTTAGTTTTATTATATAATTTGTTGTTTTATTTGTTGAAATATGATTAGATGTATAGATAGTTGTGGTTTTATATAGAAATATATGTAAAATTCATTATTTTCTTAATTGGTCTGCAAAAGACTAAAATGACACTTAATAAAATAGATAGAATATAAGTAACTTTGATTTGAAATTTTTTGTGCACTCATAAAAAAAAGGCTCATTTCTTTGATGTTTTTATATCGTGAAAAACAAAACCTTTAGTTACAGTTTAAATTATGTCGAGTTATTTTCACATCTACAGTATTCAAAAATGCTACTGAAATATTTTAAGGTGACGGTGTTTTCTTCTTTTTTCTTTTCTGCTGGTCTTACTTTTGTGTTGGAGATTCCGAGACGACCAGTTTCATCTACCCTGAGGGACAGGCAGGTGCTTCATCCCATTGCTTCTGCGACTCTTTTTAAGGAAACGAGAGATTATTAATTATAATCAGCCTCTCGATAAGAAATATGGATTCATTCCTAGTTGTTTGACATAACACTTGCTGCTATTACACGTGCAATTTAATTAATTGTAGCCAGAAACCTACAAAATTTCTATTGACGAAGGTTCATTGTGGTTATTCTCACCGTCTTGAAGACATATATCAATATCAACTTGAGAAATATGTAGGCACCGCGCGATTAAATGCTATCGGAAGAAATATATTATTCACTACTGACTTGTTTAGCTAGTGGAGGTTCATTTTATGTATTTTAATTAGAAAAAATGATTAGGATAGCACTAAAAACGTTTGTCATAAATATAGCATTTAAAAATAAAAATGATCAAAATAGTATTTAATCTATACTATTAAAACACAAGACCTTTTTTTAAGGTGCCTTTGATTTTTAATATTAATTACAACCAAATGCCACTGTATTATGTTTTAATCTATGTTTTATATTAAAGTGATTTTTTAAATTAAAAAAAGAAATAAAAACGTTTCCCACTTATTGTGCTAACAAATGTAATCTCTTATTTATCTTTATAATATTATACTATTACAGATAAAAAGATTCGAATATTAACCGCGCCACAATCTATGTTATCATTTGTACTACATTTATTTTTGCACGATATTTAAGAGTGAAAGCTGTATTTTATACTTTTATGGCATATTTGAACCACCAAACTATTTAATTTTATAAGCATTTTCTTAACAATAATAACATAAGCTATGGCAATGATTTATCATTAAATGACCGACTAAAAGAATATGGTAACAAATTTAAATAATGCCTTAAACAGTAAATAATTTATTTTACATGTAATTATATTAACAGTTTCGCTAAACATTCCTTATAAATTATTTTAGTACAAAATTTTTCTTTGCTGAAAGTATATTTATAATTTTAATAAGTATATAAAATGTTTAGTTTAATATTAATTAAAGATAATAGTAGCTTTTGCTCCACGCTACTAATTTTGTTGGAGATTATATAAAAGTTCTAAAAGAACATAATTGTTTACACATTTTATTATTTTCATTTTATGTCCGAAGAATGAAAAACTAATGTAAATTGAAGTATGAATTATTATAATGTACATTTATGAACAAAATGAAGTGGCAGTTCATTTTGACATAATTGCAATAATTAATAGACAGTAAAAATGATAATTATTATGGTTATTTCGAGAAATTTCAAATGTAAACATTTTTACAGTATTTAATTTTTTCATATTCAGTTTAAAAATATAATAAGTTTAAATGTGGCGTCTTGAGTTGAGTTGGGAGAGAAGCAATCATCTGTCCTGCAGTTCCACCACAAATTTTTGTTTCATTTACTACCTTTTATGATTTCTCCAAAACTATGCTTTTTTTTCTCTGCATCATAACCACTGGTTTTAATGAGTCATATTTACCTTATGTCTCTTCTCTGGATCTTGAGTCTAGCATTTGATTGTTTGAGTAGCAGATCAAACAGTGCTTTCTGCTTCTGCAAGTATGGTGCTTGATTATCTTAAGAAAGAGAGTAAGAAAGGGCATGTATAAGTACCCAGCAACTCAGGAGGGCATAACATAAAAGATTCGATCAACCCTGCCTATGTATCAACTATTAAGACATAAGAAGACTGAAGTAGGATGTCTTTATGAGTGTGTCGTTTCTTCAGATATTTGTATTTTAACTACTAACCTCTTGTGTTACACAAAAAAAAAAAAAAAAACTACTAACCTCTTGATGAATATTCTTCTCTCTTTTTGCATAAAATTTGATAGAGACTTAAGAGTACTATTTCCAGAATTTGAGCAAAAGAAAGTGAATGCGTTATCTCAAGATTTTATATTAATTTGATTCTGAAATTAACTTTCAGGAGATATTAAGAAGAGAAGGAAAAGAATAAACATATAATCAAAGTCATGAACCTATAACAACCTATTTCACCACCTCTCATGGCTTTGTCTACAAAGAGAACATTATCAAAACCAAAGCAACTATGTTAAAAGCTCAACCTTTGAGTACTCTTGAATTTCTCTCCAACACAGCTTGTCCAACATCCTGCGAAAAAATATCAATAAAGTAACTCTTGTTAATGTGTAGTATTTAATACAATCAAACTCAATGATTAATATTTTATCAGTTTGTTTACCTTATTTCACTAAGTCTTTCATATATCAAATAATGTTTGAGACAATAGGTAGCAGTTTTTCAAACAAAAGAGCAGAGTCTCTGCTCTCTCAGCCCTTCTTGAAAGTAAGATCTCTTCGATATTCTTTGGTGCAAATCTTCCCTTAAGAAGACCCACTGGTACCCAACTCAGCAAGCAATAAATTCATTATATGGTCCGGTTGAAGATGCATCCTGAAGATTTTTTTTTAACAGAGAAAAAAACATGACATATGATACCCTAGGTTTTTGTTCCTCCGCAAAGAACTTAAAGAGGCCTCATATCTGTAGTTAGGCCTGGGCATAAAATCCGAAACCCGAAATCCGAACCGAACCCGAAATCCGAACCGAACCCGAATCGAAAAACCCGACCCGTTATCCGACCCGAAATGTAAAAATACCCGAATGGGTCTTATAGGATGGTATGAAAAAATCCGAACCCGAAGTGTTATTTAACCGAACCCGAACGAGTAACCCGAAATATCTGAAATTAATAGTTAATATAAATATTTTAAATATATATATATATACATATATATATTTTTTAGATATTCAGTTTAATGTTAAATAAATACCTTAAATATATAATTAGTTATAAATAAGTACTTTGTAATTTGTTCATTAAAATAATAAATTTAGTTTATATGTAAGGTAATGCACATTGTTTACAAATGATGTATGTTTTAATGACTGACTTAGCATTTTTTTATCAATTTTATGTATGTATGATTAATTTATATTCAGTTTCAGAGTTTTTCTTTATGTTTTTGTTTCGAAATTTTGTTTTATACTTCGGGTATATCCGAACCGAACCGAAATAACCCGAATCCGAACGATATATGGTTACTTTACGGGTTTTATGCTGCAATACAAATTTGAACCGAACCCGAAGTGTTATTATCCGAACCCGACCCGTACTAGTAAAATATTAGAATGGGATCTATGAGCGTAAACCCGAAAACCCGAAAATCCAAAAAACTTGATCCGAACGCCAACGGGTACCCGAACGCCCAGGCCTATCTGTAGTCTGTACAACACCTATCCCCAGCAAGCTCTGTAAAATGCTTACTGATGGAAACATTTATTTAGAAAAGAAATGAATCAAAGAATACCATCCAAATCAACTACAGCATCGAGACTTTCTTCATTCAATGAGTTTGATTCAACCTACCCATAAAAAACAGTGCAAGAAACAGAATCATAAAAACACCTGATTCGAATTCAAACAATGTTAAAACACTCACTGACTTCTTGAGTTCAGTAAATGAACCGTCAAGGCCTTCATTAGCTGCAGGAAACTAATTTTGACAGAGTAACAGACATACATCACTGAAAGAAACACAAAGAGTTTCACGGAAACTAAACTCGTCAACATACCAAGCAAGGACCAGATATCTCCAGCTGATATGTCGAGTCTTCTACATGATCCTAAATGATGACTTTCTTGGTCTTCTTATTGTTGGTTAGATTAAAGGGTGTGAGCTACGGATACAAAAAAAAATATATTTAAAGTACACAACCAAACAAATATTTAATATAAAAAAAAATAACTTTTCTAGAATACCAGACAATACCAAGAATGGCTCATGTTACGCTACATGTGACGGCATTGACTCGCAGACTAAAGCAAAAGAAAACACTTTGGAAATTCTCAGGGAATTAGAAGACAAAGTGATGACCAGATGGAAACCAGGCTTGCTCGAACGTCGTACTTGCGCTATGCAGGTCCTCCAATTGTGTGCTAAACTAAATCTCCTTGAGCATCAAATTTGCTTATTTTCAGTTGGTCCCTGAAACACATAAACCTAAAAACATAAACATAAGAGAAAGGGAACGAAACAAACAATATGTTGCTGATGCGTTTAGGGATCAATAGTAAATGCACATTTATAAATTAGATATTCAAAAATTTGGGGCCAAGATATATACAACAGCATCATTTACAGACACAGGTGGTCCAAAATAACACGATGGTCTTAACATAACAAATACGTTGAGCGTTCGTATCTCACACATTTTATCTTTGGGATGTAATTGACTCAGACTGAATGACTGAGAGTGGGCTAATCACGTCTAACCTGGAAGTAAAAGAGGGGAAGCTAAAGGTTGTAACGTGTCTGAAAGATTTTTCTCCTCTGTATTGATAATCTGAAGGAGTTCGGCAAAGGCAAAAACAAAAGGAAACAAAAGGAGAAGACGACGCTCTAGAGTTTGTGATAACCCTAAATCAAATAATGGGTCACCAGAAACATAATGAAATGTACAAAGCCCATAAATAAAATGAAATCGAAAAGCCCAAAAAAGGAGGGACACGTGTCTTTTTCCCCCAAATGAGAGAAAAAAGTGAACTTTATAATTAAAGATTCTCTTATATATTATAACGACATATGACCAGCATTAATAATTACTAATGTCTACGGTTTTCACTAATTAACAAATCGGTTACACAATTATATAACGGAAAGTTAAGAATTTTATTAATTAGTATCACAACCATACAAAACTTTTTTTTATTACTACCTTTTTTTTAATACCCAGCGTGCCCTTCTTTTACTTTGTGAGAAAAAACATATTTACGAGAATACCATTACTTTTTTGTGCCACGTAGGCAAAAAATCGGGTCCACGTAAGAATGCGGCATAAAACTCAGCCTCAATACGATATGAACTTCGTTACAACCAAGATATAGGTGCGTTGCGGCTGACTTGACTAACCTAGCTGACTTATGAGAAATAAGCTGAGTTATGAACATAACTCAGTCGATCGTTATGGCTGACTTAAAAAAATCTGGCTGGTTTATTTGATAACGGCTGAGTTACGGTCAGATATTACGACTGACTTATACATCCTTAGGCTGGTTCCTGGAAAATCCGACTGAGTTCTAGTTACCAGAAGGCTGAGTTAACT